>CM077237.1:12677294-12899794 GCA_039654775.1 Spinibarbus caldwelli
AAGAAAACGCCTTTCTGCATTGCAAACAAGTGTCTATTTCATTTGAAACGAACATCTTTCATATTGGCAAGCTTTTGTCTTAACATTGCATAAACTAACTTTCTCTTACAGGGAAAAAAGCATTTCAGGATTTGTGGAACCGCATTCTCTCAGGAACACTGTCACAGTGTCACTAAACACAGGAATGCCAAATTAAGCTATCTGGGTATAGTAGCTCTAACTTTACTTGCGGAGGAGCAGAAAACAACGAACACATTAAAGAAAAGCGTTTCTGCATTGGAAGTAAGACTTTATTTCATTTGAAACAAACATCTTTCTTATTGGCAAGCTTTTATCTTAACATTGCATAAACTGACTATGTCTTACAGGGGAAAGACGCAGTCTAGCATATGTGGACCCGCTTTCTCTTCATTCTCTCATGAGCACTGACTAAGTGTCCCTGCTCATAGAAACGCTAAATTAAGACATCTGGGCGTAATAGCTCTAACTTTACTTGCGGAGCTGAAAACAACTAACACATTAAAGAAAAGCGTTTCTGCATTGGAAGTAACACTTTATTTCATTTGAAACAAACATCTTTCATATTGGAAAGCTTTTGTCTTAAAATTGCATAAACTAACTTTCTCTTACAGGGAATGAAGCATTTCAGCATATGTGGACCCGAGTTCTCTTCATTCACTCATGAGCATTGACACAGTGTCACTGCTCTTAGAAACGCTAAATTAAGCAATCTGGGCGTAATAGCTCTAACTTTACTTGCGGAGCTGAAAACAACTAACACATTAAGAAAACGCCTTTCTGCATTGCAAACAAGTGTCTATTTCATTTGAAACGAACATCTTTCATATTGGCAAGCTTTTGTCTTAACATCGCATAAACTAACTTTCTCTTACAGGGAAAAAAGCATTTCAGGATTTGTGGAACCGCATTCTCTCAGGAACACTGTCACAGTGTCACTAAACACAGGAATGCCAAATTAAGCTATCTGGGTATAGTAGCTCTAATTTTACTGGCGGAGGAGCAGAAAACAACGAACACATTAAAAGAAAAAAGCGTTTCTGCATTGGAAGTAACACTTTATTTAATTTGAAACAAACATCTTTCTTATTGGCAAGCTTTTATCTTAACATTGCATAAACTGACTTTCTCTTACAGGGGAAAGACGCAGTTTAGCATATGTGGACCCGCATTCTCTTCATTCTCTCATGAGAACTGACTAAGTGTCCCTGCTCATAGAAACGCTAAATTAAGATATCTGGGCAATAACAGCTCTAACTTTACTTGCGGAGTTGAAAACAAGTAACACATGAAGAAAACGCAATTCTGCACTGCAAATAAGACTTTATTTCATTTGAAACAAACATCTTTCGTATTGGAAAGCTTTTGTCTTAACATTGCATAAACTAACTTTCTCTTACAGGTAATGAAGCATTTCAGCGTATGTGGACCCGAATTCTCTTCAGTCACTCATGAGCATTGAAATAATATCACTGCTCATAGAAACGCTAAATTAAGCAATCTGGGCGTAATAGCTCTAACTTTATTTGCGGAGCTGAAAACAACTAACACATTAAGAAAACGCCTTTCTGCATTGCAAACAAGTGTCTGTTTCATTTGAAACGAACATCTTTCATATTGGCAAGCTTTTGTCTTAACATTGCATGAACTAACTTTCTCTTACAGGGAATAAAGCATTTCAGCGTATGTGGACCCGAATTCTCTTCAGTCACTCATGAGCATTGACACAATATCACTGCTCATAGAAACGCTTAGTTCAACTGTCTGGGCGTAATAGCTCTAACTTTACTTGCGGAGCAGAAAACAACAAACACATTAAAGAAAAGCCTTTTTACATTGCAAATAAGACTTTATTTTATTTGAAACGAACATCTTTCATTTTGGCAAGCTTTTGTTTTAAAATTGCATAAACTGACATTTTCGTATGGGAAAAAAGCATTTCAGCATATGTGGACCCGCATTCTCTCAGGAGCACTGACAGTGTTACAGTGCATCGAAACGCTAATTTAAGCAGTCTGGCCATAAGTAGCTCTCAGTTTACTTGCGGAGCAGGAAACCATTAACACATTAAAGAAAAGCGTTTCTGCATTGGAAGTAAGACTTTATTTCATTTGAAACAAACATCTTTCTTATTGGCAAGCTTTTAACTTAACATTGCATGAACTGACTTTCTCTTACAGGGGAAAGACGCAGTTTAGGATATGTGGACCCACATTCTCTTCATTCTCTCATGAGCACTGACTAAGTGTCCCTGCTCATAGAAACGCTAAATTAAGATGTCTGGGCAATAACAGCTCTAACTTTACTTGCGGAGCTGAAAACAACTAACACATTAAGAAAACGCCTTTCTGCATTGCAAACAAGTGTCTATTTCATTTGAAACGAACATCTTTCATATTGGCAAGCTTTTGTCTTAACATTGCATAAACTAACTTTCTATTACAGGGAAAAAAGCATTTCAGGATTTGTGGAACCGCATTCTCTCAGGAACACTGTCACAGTGTCACTAAACACAGGAATGCCAAATTAAGCTATCTGGGTATAGTAGCTCTAACTTTACTTGCGGAGGAGCAGAAAACAACGAACACATTAAAGAAAAGCGTTTCTGCATTGGAAGTAAGACTTTATTTCATTTGAAACAAACATCTTTCTTATTGGCAAGCTTTTATCTTAACATTGCATAAACTGACTATGTCTTACAGGGGAAAGACGCAGTCTAGCATATGTGGACCCGCTTTCTCTTCATTCTCTCATGAGCACTGACTAAGTGTCCCTGCTCATAGAAACGCTAAATTAAGACATCTGGGCGTAATAGCTCTAACTTTACTTGCGGAGCTGAAAACAACTAACACATTAAAGAAAAGCGTTTCTGCATTGGAAGTAACACTTTATTTCATTTGAAACAAACATCTTTCATATTGGAAAGCTTTTGTCTTAAAATTGCATAAACTAACTTTCTCTTACAGGGAATGAAGCATTTCAGCATATGTGGACCCGAGTTCTCTTCATTCACTCATGAGCATTGACACAGTGTCACTGCTCATAGAAACACTAAATTAAGATATCTGGGCAATAACAGCTCTAACTTTACTTGCGGAGCTGAAAACAACTAAAGCATTAAGAAAACGCAATTCTGCACTGCAAATAAGACTTTATTTCATTTGAAACAAACATCTTTCATATTGGAAAGCTTTTGTCTTAACATTGCATAAACTAACTTTCTCTTACAGGGAATGAAGCATTTCAGCATATGTGGACCCGAATTCTCTTCAGTCACTCATGAGCACTGACACAGTGTCACTGCTCATAGAAACGCTAAATTAAGATATCTGGGCAATAACAGCTCTAACTTTACTTGCGGAGCTAAAAACAACTAACACATTAAGAAAACGCCTTTCTGCATTGCAAACAAGTGTCTATTTCATTTGAAACGAACATCTTTCATATTGGCAAGCTTTTGTCTTAACATTGCATGAACTAACTTTCTCTTACAGGGAAAAAAGCAATTCAGGATTTGTGGAACCGCATTCTCTCAGGAACACTATCACAGTGTCACTAAACACAGGAATCCTAAATTAAGCAATCTGGGCGTAATAGCTCTAACTTTACTTGCGGAGCTGAAAACAACTAACACATTAAAGAAAAGCGTTTCTGCATTGGAAGTAACACTTTATTTCATTTGAAACAAACATCTTTCTAATTGGCAAGCTTTTATCTTAACATTGCATAAACTGACTTTCTCTTACAGGGGAAAGACGCAGTTTAGCATATGTGGACCCGCATTCTCTTCATTCTCTCATGAGAACTGACTAAGTGTCCCTGCTCATAGAAACGCTAAATTAAGACATCTGGCCAATAACAGCTCTAACTTTACTTGCTGAGCTGAACACAACTAACACATTAAGAAAACGCAATTCTGCACTGCAAATAAGACTTTATTTCATTTGAAACAAACATCTTTCGTATTGGAAAGCTTTTGTCTTAACATTGCATAAACTAACTTTCTCTTACAGGTAATGAAGCATTTCAGCGTATGTGGACCCGAATTCTCTTCAGTCACTCATGAGCATTGAAATAATATCACTGCTCATAGAAACGCTAAATTAAGCAATCTGGGCGTAATAGCTCTAACTTTACTTGCGGAGCTGAAAACAACTAACACATTAAGAAAACGCCTTTCTGCATTGCAAACAAGTGTCTGTTTCATTTGAAACGAACATCTTTCATATTGGCAAGCTTTTGTCTTAACATTGCATAAACTAACTTTCTCTTACAGGGAATAAAGCATTTCAGCGTATGTGGACCCGAATTCTCTTCAGTCACTCATGAGCATTGACACAATATCACTGCTCATAGAAACGCTAAATTAAGCAATCTGGGCGTAATAGCTCTAACTTTACTTGCGGAGCAGAAAACAACAAACACATTAAAGAAAAGCCTTTTTACATTGCAAATAAGACTTTATTTTATTTGAAACAAACATCTTTCATTTTGGCAAACTTTTGTTTTAAAATTGCATAAACTGACATTTTCGTATTGGGAAAAAAGCATTTCAGCATATGTGGACCCGCATTCTCTCAGGAGCACTGACAGTGTTACAGTGCATAGAAACGCTAATTTAAGCAGTCTGGCCATAAGTAGCTCTCAGTTTACTTGCGGAGCAGAAAACCATTAACACATTAAAGAAAAGCGTTTCTGCATTGGAAGTAAGACTTTATTTCATTTGAAACAAACATCTTTCTTATTGGCAAGCTTTTAACTTAACATTGCATAAACTGACTTTCTCTTACAGGTGAAAGACGCAGTTTAGCATATGTGGACCCACATTCTCTTCATTCTCTCATGAGCACTGACTAAGTGTCCCTGCTCATAGAAACGCTAAATTAAGATGTCTGGGCAATAACAGCTCTAACTTTACTTGCGGAGCTGAAAACAACTAACACATTAAGAAAACGCCTTTCTGCATTGCAAACAAGTGTCTATTTCATTTGAAACGAACATCTTTCATATTGGCAAGCTTTTGTCTTAACATTGCATAAACTAACTTTCTCTTACAGGGAAAAAAGCATTTCAGGATTTGTGGAACCGCATTCTCTCAGGAACACTGTCACAGTGTCACTAAACACAGGAATGCCAAATTAAGCTATCTGGGTATAGTACCTCTAACTTTACTTGCGGAGGAGCAGAAAACAACGAACACATTAAAGAAAAGCGTTTCTGCATTGGAAGTAAGACTTTATTTCATTTGAAAAAAACATCTTTCTTATTGGCAAGCTTTTATCTTAACATTGCATAAACTGACTATGTCTTACAGGGGAAAGACGCAGTCTAGCATATGTGGACCCGCTTTCTCTTCATTCTCTCATGAGCACTGACTAAGTGTCCCTGCTCATAGAAACGCTAAATTAAGACATCTGGGAGTAATAGCTCTAACTTTACTTGCGGAGCTGAAAACAACTAACACATTAAAGAAAAGCGTTTCTGCATTGGAAGTAACACTTTATTTCATTTGAAACAAACATCTTTCATATTGGAAAGCTTTTGTCTTAAAATTGCATAAACTAACTTTCTCTTACAGGGAATGAAGCATTTCAGCATATGTGGACCCGAGTTCTCTTCATTCACTCATGAGCATTGACACAGTGTCACTGCTCATAGAAACGCTAAATTAAGCAATCTGGGCGTAATAGCTCTAACTTTACTTGCGGAGCTGAAAACAACTAACACATTAAGAAAACGCCTTTCTGCATTGCAAACAAGTGTCTATTTCATTTGAAACGAACATCTTTCATATTGGCAAGCTTTTGTCTTAAAATTGCATAAACTAACTTTCTCTTATAGGGAAAAAAGCATTTCAGGATTTGTGGAACCACATTCTCTCAGGAACACTGTCACAGTGTCACTAAACACAGGAATGCCAAATTAAGCTATCTGGGTATAGTAGCTCTAACTTTACTTGCGGAGGAGCAGAAAACAACGAACACATTAAAGAAAAGCGTTTCTGCATTGGAAGTAACACTTTATTTCATTTGAAACAAACATCTTTCTAATTGGCAAGCTTTTATCTTAACATTGCATAAACTGACTTTCTCTTACAGGGGAAAGACGCAGTTTAGCATATGTGGACTCGCATTCTCTTCATTCTCTCATGAGCACTGACTAAGTGTCCCTGCTCATAGAAACGCTAAATTAAGATATCTGGGCAATAACAGCTCTAACTTTACTTGCGGAGCTGAAAACAACTAAAGCATTAAGAAAACGCAATTCTGCACTGCAAATAAGACTTTATTTCATTTGAAACAAACATCTTTCATATTGGAAAGCTTTTGTCTTAACATTGCATAAACTAACTTTCTCTTACAGGGAATGAAGCATTTCAGCATATGTGGACCCGAATTCTCTTCAGTCACTCATGAGCACTGACACAGTGTCACTGCTCATAGAAACGCTAAATTAAGATATCTGGGCAATAACAGCTCTAACTTTACTTGCGGAGCTAAAAACAACTAACACATTAAGAAAACGCCTTTCTGCATTGCAAACAAGTGTCTATTTCATTTGAAACGAACATCTTTCATATTGGCAAGCTTTTGTCTTAACATTGCATGAACTAACTTTCTCTTACAGGGAAAAAAGCATTTCAGGATTTGTGGAACCGCATTCTCTCAGGAACACTGTCACAGTGTCACTAAACACAGGAATCCTAAATTAAGCAATCTGGGCGTAATAGCTCTAACTTTACTTGCGGAGCTGAAAACAACTAACACATTAAAGAAAAGCGTTTCTGCATTGGAAGTAACACTTTATTTCATTTGAAACAAACATCTTTCTAATTGGCAAGCTTTTATCTTAACATTGCATAAACTGACTTTCTCTTACAGGGGAAAGACGCAGTTTAGCATATGTGGACCCGCATTCTCTTCATTCTCTCATGAGAACTGACTAAGTGTCCCTGCTCATAGAAACGCTAAATTAAGACATCTGGGCAATAACAGCTCTAACTTTACTTGCTGAGCTGAAAACAACTAACACATTAAGAAAACGCAATTCTGCACTGCAAATAAGACTTTATTTCATTTGAAACAAACATCTTTCGTATTGGAAAGCTTTTGTCTTAACATTGCATGAACTAACTTTCTCTTACAGGGAATAAAGTATTTCAGCGTATGTGGACCCGAATTCTCTTCAGTCACTCATGAGCATTGACACAATATCACTGCTCATAGAAACGCTTAGTTCAACTGTCTGGGCGTAATAGCTCTAACTTTACTTGCGGAGCTGAAAACAACTAACACATTAAAGAAAAGCGTTTCTGCATTGGAAGTAACACTTTATTTCATTTGAAACAAACATCTTTCATATTGGAAAGCTTTTGTCTTAAAATTGCATAAACTAACTTTCTCTTACAGGGAATGAAGCATTTCAGCATATGTGGACCCGAGTTCTCTTCATTCACTCATGAGCATTGACACAGTGTCACTGCTCATAGAAACGCTAAATTAAGCAATCTGGGCGTAATAGCTCTAACTTTACTTGCGGAGCTGAAAACAACTAACACATTAAGAAAACGCCTTTCTGCATTGCAAACAAGTGTCTGTTTCATTTGAAACGAACATCTTTCATATTGGCAAGCTTTTGTCTTAACATTGCATGAACTAACTTTCTCTTACAGGGAATAAAGCATTTCAGCGTATGTGGACCCGAATTCTCTTCAGTCACTCATGAGCATTGACACAATATCACTGCTCATAGAAACGCTTAGTTCAACTGTCTGGGCGTAATAGCTCTAACTTTACTTGCGGAGCTGAAAACAACTAACACATTAAAGAAAAGCGTTTCTGCATTGGAAGTAACACTTTATTTCATTTGAAACAAACATCTTTCATATTGGAAAGCTTTTGTCTTAAAATTGCATAAACTAACTTTCTCTTACAGGGAATGAAGCATTTCAGCATATGTGGACCCGAGTTCTCTTCATTCACTCATGAGCATTGACACAGTGTCACTGCTCATAGAAACGCTAAATTAAGCAATCTGGGCGTAATAGCTCTAACTTTACTTGCGGAGCTGAAAACAACTAACACATTAAGAAAACGCCTTTCTGCATTGCAAACAAGTGTCTATTTCATTTGAAACGAACATCTTTCATATTGGCAAGCTTTTTTCTTAACATCGCATAAACTAACTTTCTCTTACAGGGAAAAAAGCATTTCAGGATTTGTGGAACCGCATTCTCTCAGGAACACTGTCACAGTGTCACTAAACACAGGAATGCCAAATTAAGCTATCTGGGTATAGTAGCTCTAACTTTACTTGCGGAGGAGCAGAAAACAACGAACACATTAAAGAAAAGCGTTTCTGCATTGGAAGTAACACTTTATTTCATTTGAAACAAACATCTTTCTAATTGGCAAGCTTTTATCTTAACATTGCATAAACTGACTTTCTCTTACAGGGGAAAGACGCAGTTTAGCATATGTGGACTCGCATTCTCTTCATTCTCTCATGAGCACTGACTAAGTGTTCCTGCTCATAGAAACGCTAAATTAAGATATCTGGGCAATAACAGCTCTAACTTTACTTGCGGAGCTGAAAACAACTAAAGCATTAAGAAAACGCAATTCTGCACTGCAAATAAGACTTTATTTCATTTGAAACAAACATCTTTCATATTGGAAAGCTTTTGTCTTAACATTGCATAAACTAACTTTCTCTTACAGGGAATGAAGCATTTCAGCATATGTGGACCCGAATTCTCTTCAGTCACTCATGAGCACTGACACAGTGTCACTGCTCATAGAAACGCTAAATTAAGATATCTGGGCAATAACAGCTCTAACTTTACTTGCGGAGCTAAAAACAACTAACACATTAAAGAAAAGCGTTTCTGCATTGGAAGTAACACTTTATTTCATTTGAAACAAACATCTTTCTAATTGGCAAGCTTTTATCTTAACATTGCATAAACTGACTTTCTCTTACAGGGGAAAGACGCAGTTTAGCATATGTGGACCCGCATTCTCTTCATTCTCTCATGAGAACTGACTAAGTGTCCCTGCTCATAGAAACGCTAAATTAAGACATCTGGGCAATAACAGCTCTAACTTTACTTGCTGAGCTGAAAACAACTAACACATTAAGAAAACGCAATTCTGCACTGCAAATAAGACTTTATTTCATTTGAAACAAACATCTTTCGTATTGGAAAGCTTTTGTCTTAACATTGCATAAACTAACTTTCTCTTACAGGTAATGAAGCATTTCAGCGTATGTGGACCCGAATTCTCTTCAGTCACTCATGAGCATTGAAATAATATCACTGCTCATAGAAACGCTAAATTAAGCAATCTGGGCGTAATAGCTCTAACTTTACTTGCGGAGCTGAAAACAACTAACACATTAAGAAAACGCCTTTCTGCATTGCAAACAAGTGTCTGTTTCATTTGAAACGAACATCTTTCATATTGGCAAGCTTTTGTCTTAACATTGCATGAACTAACTTTCTCTTACAGGGAATAAAGCATTTCAGCGTATGTGGACCCGAATTCTCTTCAGTCACTCATGAGCATTGACACAATATCACTGCTCATAGAAACGCTTAGTTCAACTGTCTGGGCGTAATAGCTCTAACTTTACTTGCGGAGCTGAAAACAACTAACACATTAAAGAAAAGCGTTTCTGCATTGGAAGTAACACTTTATTTCATTTGAAACAAACATCTTTCATATTGGAAAGCTTTTGTCTTAAAATTGCATAAACTAACTTTCTCTTACAGGGAATGAAGCATTTCAGCATATGTGGACCCGAGTTCTCTTCATTCACTCATGAGCATTGACACAGTGTCACTGCTCATAGAAACGCTAAATTAAGATGTCTGGGCAATAACAGCTCTAACTTTACTTGCTGAGTTGAAAACAAGTAACACATGAAGAAAACGCAATTCTGCACTGCAAATAAGACTTTATTTCATTTGAAACAAACATCTTTCGTATTGGAAAGCTTTTGTCTTAACATTGCATAAACTAACTTTCTCTTACAGGTAATGAAGCATTTCAGCGTATGTGGACCCGAATTCTCTTCAGTCACTCATGAGCATTGAAATAATATCACTGCTCATAGAAACGCTAAATTAAGCAATCTGGGCGTAATAGCTCTAACTTTATTTGCGGAGCTGAAAACAACTAACACATTAAGAAAACGCCTTTCTGCATTGCAAACAAGTGTCTGTTTCATTTGAAACGAACATCTTTCATATTGGCAAGCTTTTGTCTTAACATTGCATGAACTAACTTTCTCTTACAGGGAATAAAGCATTTCAGCGTATGTGGACCCGAATTCTCTTCAGTCACTCATGAGCATTGACACAATATCACTGCTCATAGAAACGCTTAGTTCAACTGTCTGGGCGTAATAGCTCTAACTTTACTTGCGGAGCAGAAAACAACAAACACATTAAAGAAAAGCCTTTTTACATTGCAAATAAGACTTTATTTTATTTGAAACGAACATCTTTCATTTTGGCAAGCTTTTGTTTTAAAATTGCATAAACTGACATTTTCGTATTGGGAAAAAAGCATTTCAGCATATGTGGACCCGCATTCTCTCAGGAGCACTGACAGTGTTACAGTGCATCGAAACGCTAATTTAAGCAGTCTGGCCATAAGTAGCTCTCAGTTTACTTGCGGAGCAGGAAACCATTAACACATTAAAGAAAAGCGTTTCTGCATTGGAAGTAAGACTTTATTTCATTTGAAACAAACATCTTTCTTATTGGCAAGCTTTTAACTTAACATTGCATGAACTGACTTTCTCTTACAGGGGAAAGACGCAGTTTAGCATATGTGGACCCACATTCTCTTCATTCTCTCATGAGCACTGACTAAGTGTCCCTGCTCATAGAAACGCTAAATTAAGATGTCTGGGCAATAACAGCTCTAACTTTACTTGCGGAGCTGAAAACAACTAACACATTAAGAAAACGCCTTTCTGCATTGCAAACAAGTGTCTATTTCATTTGAAACGAACATCTTTCATATTGGCAAGCTTTTGTCTTAACATTGCATAAACTAACTTTCTATTACAGGGAAAAAAGCATTTCAGGATTTGTGGAACCGCATTCTCTCAGGAACACTGTCACAGTGTCACTAAACACAGGAATGCCAAATTAAGCTATCTGGGTATAGTAGCTCTAACTTTACTTGCGGAGGAGCAGAAAACAACGAACACATTAAAGAAAAGCGTTTCTGCATTGGAAGTAAGACTTTATTTCATTTGAAACAAACATCTTTCTTATTGGCAAGCTTTTATCTTAACATTGCATAAACTGACTATGTCTTACAGGGGAAAGACGCAGTCTAGCATATGTGGACCCGCTTTCTCTTCATTCTCTCATGAGCACTGACTAAGTGTCCCTGCTCATAGAAACGCTAAATTAAGACATCTGGGAGTAATAGCTCTAACTTTACTTGCGGAGCTGAAAACAACTAACACATTAAAGAAAAGCGTTTCTGCATTGGAAGTAACACTTTATTTCATTTGAAACAAACATCTTTCATATTGGAAAGCTTTTGTCTTAAAATTGCATAAACTAACTTTCTCTTACAGGGAATGAAGCATTTCAGCATATGTGGACCCGAGTTCTCTTCATTCACTCATGAGCATTGACACAGTGTCACTGCTCATAGAAACGCTAAATTAAGCAATCTGGGCGTAATAGCTCTAACTTTACTTGCGGAGCTGAAAACAACTAACACATTAAGAAAACGCCTTTCTGCATTGCAAACAAGTGTCTATTTCATTTGAAACGAACATCTTTCATATTGGCAAGCTTTTGTCTTAAAATTGCATAAACTAACTTTCTCTTATAGGGAAAAAAGCATTTCAGGATTTGTGGAACCACATTCTCTCAGGAACACTGTCACAGTGTCACTAAACACAGGAATGCCAAATTAAGCTATCTGGGTATAGTAGCTCTAACTTTACTTGCGGAGGAGCAGAAAACAACGAACACATTAAAGAAAAGCGTTTCTGCATTGGAAGTAACACTTTATTTCATTTGAAACAAACATCTTTCTAATTGGCAAGCTTTTATCTTAACATTGCATAAACTGACTTTCTCTTACAGGGGAAAGACGCAGTTTAGCATATGTGGACTCGCATTCTCTTCATTCTCTCATGAGCACTGACTAAGTGTCCCTGCTCATAGAAACGCTAAATTAAGATATCTGGGCAATAACAGCTCTAACTTTACTTGCGGAGCTGAAAACAACTAAAGCATTAAGAAAACGCAATTCTGCACTGCAAATAAGACTTTATTTCATTTGAAACAAACATCTTTCATATTGGAAAGCTTTTGTCTTAACATTGCATAAACTAACTTTCTCTTACAGGGAATGAAGCATTTCAGCATATGTGGACCCGAATTCTCTTCAGTCACTCATGAGCACTGACACAGTGTCACTGCTCATAGAAACGCTAAATTAAGATATCTGGGCAATAACAGCTCTAACTTTACTTGCGGAGCTAAAAACAACTAACACATTAAGAAAACGCCTTTCTGCATTGCAAACAAGTGTCTATTTCATTTGAAACGAACATCTTTCATATTGGCAAGCTTTTGTCTTAACATTGCATGAACTAACTTTCTCTTACAGGGAAAAAAGCATTTCAGGATTTGTGGAACCGCATTCTCTCAGGAACACTGTCACAGTGTCACTAAACACAGGAATCCTAAATTAAGCAATCTGGGCGTAATAGCTCTAACTTTACTTGCGGAGCTGAAAACAACTAACACATTAAAGAAAAGCGTTTCTGCATTGGAAGTAACACTTTATTTCATTTGAAACAAACATCTTTCTAATTGGCAAGCTTTTATCTTAACATTGCATAAACTGACTTTCTCTTACAGGGGAAAGACGCAGTTTAGCATATGTGGACCCGCATTCTCTTCATTCTCTCATGAGAACTGACTAAGTGTCCCTGCTCATAGAAACGCTAAATTAAGACATCTGGGCAATAACAGCTCTAACTTTACTTGCTGAGCTGAAAACAACTAACACATTAAGAAAACGCAATTCTGCACTGCAAATAAGACTTTATTTCATTTGAAACAAACATCTTTCGTATTGGAAAGCTTTTGTCTTAACATTGCATGAACTAACTTTCTCTTACAGGGAATAAAGTATTTCAGCGTATGTGGACCCGAATTCTCTTCAGTCACTCATGAGCATTGACACAATATCACTGCTCATAGAAACGCTTAGTTCAACTGTCTGGGCGTAATAGCTCTAACTTTACTTGCGGAGCTGAAAACAACTAACACATTAAAGAAAAGCGTTTCTGCATTGGAAGTAACACTTTATTTCATTTGAAACAAACATCTTTCATATTGGAAAGCTTTTGTCTTAAAATTGCATAAACTAACTTTCTCTTACAGGGAATGAAGCATTTCAGCATATGTGGACCCGAGTTCTCTTCATTCACTCATGAGCATTGACACAGTGTCACTGCTCATAGAAACGCTAAATTAAGCAATCTGGGCGTAATAGCTCTAACTTTACTTGCGGAGCTGAAAACAACTAACACATTAAGAAAACGCCTTTCTGCATTGCAAACAAGTGTCTGTTTCATTTGAAACGAACATCTTTCATATTGGCAAGCTTTTGTCTTAACATTGCATGAACTAACTTTCTCTTACAGGGAATAAAGCATTTCAGCGTATGTGGACCCGAATTCTCTTCAGTCACTCATGAGCATTGACACAATATCACTGCTCATAGAAACGCTTAGTTCAACTGTCTGGGCGTAATAGCTCTAACTTTACTTGCGGAGCTGAAAACAACTAACACATTAAAGAAAAGCGTTTCTGCATTGGAAGTAACACTTTATTTCATTTGAAACAAACATCTTTCATATTGGAAAGCTTTTGTCTTAAAATTGCATAAACTAACTTTCTCTTACAGGGAATGAAGCATTTCAGCATATGTGGACCCGAGTTCTCTTCATTCACTCATGAGCATTGACACAGTGTCACTGCTCATAGAAACGCTAAATTAAGCAATCTGGGCGTAATAGCTCTAACTTTACTTGCGGAGCTGAAAACAACTAACACATTAAGAAAACGCCTTTCTGCATTGCAAACAAGTGTCTATTTCATTTGAAACGAACATCTTTCATATTGGCAAGCTTTTTTCTTAACATCGCATAAACTAACTTTCTCTTACAGGGAAAAAAGCATTTCAGGATTTGTGGAACCGCATTCTCTCAGGAACACTGTCACAGTGTCACTAAACACAGGAATGCCAAATTAAGCTATCTGGGTATAGTAGCTCTAACTTTACTTGCGGAGGAGCAGAAAACAACGAACACATTAAAGAAAAGCGTTTCTGCATTGGAAGTAACACTTTATTTCATTTGAAACAAACATCTTTCTAATTGGCAAGCTTTTATCTTAACATTGCATAAACTGACTTTCTCTTACAGGGGAAAGACGCAGTTTAGCATATGTGGACTCGCATTCTCTTCATTCTCTCATGAGCACTGACTAAGTGTTCCTGCTCATAGAAACGCTAAATTAAGATATCTGGGCAATAACAGCTCTAACTTTACTTGCGGAGCTGAAAACAACTAAAGCATTAAGAAAACGCAATTCTGCACTGCAAATAAGACTTTATTTCATTTGAAACAAACATCTTTCATATTGGAAAGCTTTTGTCTTAACATTGCATAAACTAACTTTCTCTTACAGGGAATGAAGCATTTCAGCATATGTGGACCCGAATTCTCTTCAGTCACTCATGAGCACTGACACAGTGTCACTGCTCATAGAAACGCTAAATTAAGATATCTGGGCAATAACAGCTCTAACTTTACTTGCGGAGCTAAAAACAACTAACACATTAAAGAAAAGCGTTTCTGCATTGGAAGTAACACTTTATTTCATTTGAAACAAACATCTTTCTAATTGGCAAGCTTTTATCTTAACATTGCATAAACTGACTTTCTCTTACAGGGGAAAGACGCAGTTTAGCATATGTGGACCCGCATTCTCTTCATTCTCTCATGAGAACTGACTAAGTGTCCCTGCTCATAGAAACGCTAAATTAAGACATCTGGGCAATAACAGCTCTAACTTTACTTGCTGAGCTGAAAACAACTAACACATTAAGAAAACGCAATTCTGCACTGCAAATAAGACTTTATTTCATTTGAAACAAACATCTTTCGTATTGGAAAGCTTTTGTCTTAACATTGCATAAACTAACTTTCTCTTACAGGTAATGAAGCATTTCAGCGTATGTGGACCCGAATTCTCTTCAGTCACTCATGAGCATTGAAATAATATCACTGCTCATAGAAACGCTAAATTAAGCAATCTGGGCGTAATAGCTCTAACTTTACTTGCGGAGCTGAAAACAACTAACACATTAAGAAAACGCCTTTCTGCATTGCAAACAAGTGTCTGTTTCATTTGAAACGAACATCTTTCATATTGGCAAGCTTTTGTCTTAACATTGCATGAACTAACTTTCTCTTACAGGGAATAAAGCATTTCAGCGTATGTGGACCCGAATTCTCTTCAGTCACTCATGAGCATTGACACAATATCACTGCTCATAGAAACGCTTAGTTCAACTGTCTGGGCGTAATAGCTCTAACTTTACTTGCGGAGCTGAAAACAACTAACACATTAAAGAAAAGCGTTTCTGCATTGGAAGTAACACTTTATTTCATTTGAAACAAACATCTTTCATATTGGAAAGCTTTTGTCTTAAAATTGCATAAACTAACTTTCTCTTACAGGGAAAGAAGCATTTCAGCATATGTGGACCCGAGTTCTCTTCATTCACTCATGAGCATTGACACAGTGTCACTGCTCATAGAAACGCTAAATTAAGATGTCTGGGCAATAACAGCTCTAACTTTACTTGCTGAGTTGAAAACAAGTAACACATGAAGAAAACGCAATTCTGCACTGCAAATAAGACTTTATTTCATTTGAAACAAACATCTTTCGTATTGGAAAGCTTTTGTCTTAACATTGCATAAACTAACTTTCTCTTACAGGTAATGAAGCATTTCAGCGTATGTGGACCCGAATTCTCTTCAGTCACTCATGAGCATTGAAATAATATCACTGCTCATAGAAACGCTAAATTAAGCAATCTGGGCGTAATAGCTCTAACTTTATTTGCGGAGCTGAAAACAACTAACACATTAAGAAAACGCCTTTCTGCATTGCAAACAAGTGTCTGTTTCATTTGAAACGAACATCTTTCATATTGGCAAGCTTTTGTCTTAACATTGCATGAACTAACTTTCTCTTACAGGGAATAAAGCATTTCAGCGTATGTGGACCCGAATTCTCTTCAGTCACTCATGAGCATTGACACAATATCACTGCTCATAGAAACGCTTAGTTCAACTGTCTGGGCGTAATAGCTCTAACTTTACTTGCGGAGCAGAAAACAACAAACACATTAAAGAAAAGCCTTTTTACATTGCAAATAAGACTTTATTTTATTTGAAACGAACATCTTTCATTTTGGCAAGCTTTTGTTTTAAAATTGCATAAACTGACATTTTCGTATTGGGAAAAAAGCATTTCAGCATATGTGGACCCGCATTCTCTCAGGAGCACTGACAGTGTTACAGTGCATCGAAACGCTAATTTAAGCAGTCTGGCCATAAGTAGCTCTCAGTTTACTTGCGGAGCAGGAAACCATTAACACATTAAAGAAAAGCGTTTCTGCATTGGAAGTAAGACTTTATTTCATTTGAAACAAACATCTTTCTTATTGGCAAGCTTTTAACTTAACATTGCATGAACTGACTTTCTCTTACAGGGGAAAGACGCAGTTTAGCATATGTGGACCCACATTCTCTTCATTCTCTCATGAGCACTGACTAAGTGTCCCTGCTCATAGAAACGCTAAATTAAGATGTCTGGGCAATAACAGCTCTAACTTTACTTGCGGAGCTGAAAACAACTAACACATTAAGAAAACGCCTTTCTGCATTGCAAACAAGTGTCTATTTCATTTGAAACGAACATCTTTCATATTGGCAAGCTTTTGTCTTAACATTGCATAAACTAACTTTCTATTACAGGGAAAAAAGCATTTCAGGATTTGTGGAACCGCATTCTCTCAGGAACACTGTCACAGTGTCACTAAACACAGGAATGCCAAATTAAGCTATCTGGGTATAGTAGCTCTAACTTTACTTGCGGAGGAGCAGAAAACAACGAACACATTAAAGAAAAGCGTTTCTGCATTGGAAGTAAGACTTTATTTCATTTGAAACAAACATCTTTCTTATTGGCAAGCTTTTATCTTAACATTGCATAAACTGACTATGTCTTACAGGGGAAAGACGCAGTCTAGCATATGTGGACCCGCTTTCTCTTCATTCTCTCATGAGCACTGACTAAGTGTCCCTGCTCATAGAAACGCTAAATTAAGACATCTGGGCGTAATAGCTCTAACTTTACTTGCGGAGCTGAAAACAACTAACACATTAAAGAAAAGCGTTTCTGCATTGGAAGTAACACTTTATTTCATTTGAAACAAACATCTTTCATATTGGAAAGCTTTTGTCTTAAAATTGCACAAAACTAACTTTCTCTTACAGGGAATGAAGCATTTCAGCATATGTGGACCCGAGTTCTCTTCATTCACTCATGAGCATTGACACAGTGTCACTGCTCATAGAAACGCTAAATTAAGATATCTGGGCAATAACAGCTCTAACTTTACTTGCGGAGCTGAAAACAACTAAAGCATTAAGAAAACGCAATTCTGCACTGCAAATAAGACTTTATTTCATTTGAAACAAACATCTTTCATATTGGAAAGCTTTTGTCTTAACATTGCATAAACTAACTTTCTCTTACAGGGAATGAAGCATTTCAGCATATGTGGACCCGAATTCTCTTCAGTCACTCATGAGCACTGACACAGTGTCACTGCTCATAGAAAAGCTAAATTAAGATATCTGGGCAATAACAGCTCTAACTTTACTTGCGGAGCTAAAAACAACTAACACATTAAGAAAACGCCTTTCTGCATTGCAAACAAGTGTCTATTTCATTTGAAACGAACATCTTTCATATTGGCAAGCTTTTGTCTTAACATTGCATGAACTAACTTTCTCTTACAGGGAAAAAAGCATTTCAGGATTTGTGGAACCGCATTCTCTCAGGAACACTATCACAGTGTCACTAAACACAGGAATCCTAAATTAAGCAATCTGGGCGTAATAGCTCTAACTCTACTTGCGGAGCTGAAAACAACTAACACATTAAAGAAAAGCGTTTCTGCATTGGAAGTAACACTTTATTTCATTTGAAACAAACATCTTTCTAATTGGCAAGCTTTTATCTTAACATTGCATAAACTGACTTTCTCTTACAGGGGAAAGACGCAGTTTAGCATATGTGGACCCGCATTCTCTTCATTCTCTCATGAGAACTGACTAAGTGTCCCTGCTCATAGAAACGCTAAATTAAGACATCTGGGCAATAACAGCTCTAACTTTACTTGCTGAGCTGAAAACAACTAACACATTAAGAAAACGCAATTCTGCACTGCAAATAAGACTTTATTTCATTTGAAACAAACATCTTTCGTATTGGAAAGCTTTTGTCTTAACATTGCATGAACTAACTTTCTCTTACAGGGAATAAAGTATTTCAGCGTATGTGGACCCGAATTCTCTTCAGTCACTCATGAGCATTGACACAATATCACTGCTCATAGAAACGCTTAGTTCAACTGTCTGGGCGTAATAGCTCTAACTTTACTTGCGGAGCTGAAAACAACTAACACATTAAAGAAAAGCGTTTCTGCATTGGAAGTAACACTTTATTTCATTTGAAACAAACATCTTTCATATTGGAAAGCTTTTGTCTTAAAATTGCATAAACTAACTTTCTCTTACAGGGAATGAAGCATTTCAGCATATGTGGACCCGAGTTCTCTTCATTCACTCATGAGCATTGACACAGTGTCACTGCTCATAGAAACGCTAAATTAAGCAATCTGGGCGTAATAGCTCTAACTTTACTTGCGGAGCTGAAAACAACTAACACATTAAGAAAACGCCTTTCTGCATTGCAAACAAGTGTCTGTTTCATTTGAAACGAACATCTTTCATATTGGCAAGCTTTTGTCTTAACATTGCATGAACTAACTTTCTCTTACAGGGAATAAAGCATTTCAGCGTATGTGGACCCGAATTCTCTTCAGTCACTCATGAGCATTGACACAATATCACTGCTCATAGAAACGCTTAGTTCAACTGTCTGGGCGTAATAGCTCTAACTTTACTTGCGGAGCTGAAAACAACTAACACATTAAAGAAAAGCGTTTCTGCATTGGAAGTAACACTTTATTTCATTTGAAACAAACATCTTTCATATTGGAAAGCTTTTGTCTTAAAATTGCATAAACTAACTTTCTCTTACAGGGAATGAAGCATTTCAGCATATGTGGACCCGAGTTCTCTTCATTCACTCATGAGCATTGACACAGTGTCACTGCTCATAGAAACGCTAAATTAAGCAATCTGGGCGTAATAGCTCTAACTTTACTTGCGGAGCTGAAAACAACTAACACATTAAGAAAACGCCTTTCTGCATTGCAAACAAGTGTCTATTTCATTTGAAACGAACATCTTTCATATTGGCAAGCTTTTTTCTTAACATCGCATAAACTAACTTTCTCTTACAGGGAAAAAAGCATTTCAGGATTTGTGGAACCGCATTCTCTCAGGAACACTGTCACAGTGTCACTAAACACAGGAATGCCAAATTAAGCTATCTGGGTATAGTAGCTCTAACTTTACTTGCGGAGGAGCAGAAAACAACGAACACATTAAAGAAAAGCGTTTCTGCATTGGAAGTAACACTTTATTTAATTTGAAACAAACATCTTTCTAATTGGCAAGCTTTTATCTTAACATTGCATAAACTGACTTTCTCTTACAGGGGAAAGACGCAGTTTAGCATATGTGGACTCGCATTCTCTTCATTCTCTCATGAGCACTGACTAAGTGTTCCTGCTCATAGAAACGCTAAATTAAGATATCTGGGCAATAACAGCTCTAACTTTACTTGCGGAGCTGAAAACAACTAAAGCATTAAGAAAACGCAATTCTGCACTGCAAATAAGACTTTATTTCATTTGAAACAAACATCTTTCATATTGGAAAGCTTTTGTCTTAACATTGCATAAACTAACTTTCTCTTACAGGGAATGAAGCATTTCAGCATATGTGGACCCGAATTCTCTTCAGTCACTCATGAGCACTGACACAGTGTCACTGCTCATAGAAACGCTAAATTAAGATATCTGGGCAATAACAGCTCTAACTTTACTTGCGGAGCTAAAAACAACTAACACATTAAAGAAAAGCGTTTCTGCATTGGAAGTAACACTTTATTTCATTTGAAACAAACATCTTTCTAATTGGCAAGCTTTTATCTTAACATTGCATAAACTGACTTTCTCTTACAGGGGAAAGACGCAGTTTAGCATATGTGGACCCGCATTCTCTTCATTCTCTCATGAGAACTGACTAAGTGTCCCTGCTCATAGAAACGCTAAATTAAGACATCTGGGCAATAACAGCTCTAACTTTACTTGCTGAGCTGAAAACAACTAACACATTAAGAAAACGCAATTCTGCACTGCAAATAAGACTTTATTTCATTTGAAACAAACATCTTTCGTATTGGAAAGCTTTTGTCTTAACATTGCATAAACTAACTTTCTCTTACAGGTAATGAAGCATTTCAGCGTATGTGGACCCGAATTCTCTTCAGTCACTCATGAGTATTGAAATAATATCACTGCTCATAGAAACGCTAAATTAAGCAATCTGGGCGTAATAGCTCTAACTTTACTTGCGGAGCTGAAAACAACTAACACATTAAGAAAACGCCTTTCTGCATTGCAAACAAGTGTCTGTTTCATTTGAAACGAACATCTTTCATATTGGCAAGCTTTTGTCTTAACATTGCATGAACTAACTTTCTCTTACAGGGAATAAAGCATTTCAGCGTATGTGGACCCGAATTCTCTTCAGTCACTCATGAGCATTGACACAATATCACTGCTCATAGAAACGCTTAGTTCAACTGTCTGGGCGTAATAGCTCTAACTTTACTTGCGGAGCTGAAAACAACTAACACATTAAAGAAAAGCGTTTCTGCATTGGAAGTAACACTTTATTTCATTTGAAACAAACATCTTTCATATTGGAAAGCTTTTGTCTTAAAATTGCATAAACTAACTTTCTCTTACAGGGAATGAAGCATTTCAGCATATGTGGACCCGAGTTCTCTTCATTCACTCATGAGCATTGACACAGTGTCACTGCTCATAGAAACGCTAAATTAAGATATCTGGGCAATAACAGCTCTAACTTTACTTGCGGAGCTGAAAACAACTAAAGCATTAAGAAAACGCAATTCTGCACTGCAAATAAGACTTTATTTCATTTGAAACAAACATCTTTCATATTGGAAAGCTTTTGTCTTAACATTGCATAAACTAACTTTCTCTTACAGGGAATGAAGCATTTCAGCATATGTGGACCCGAATTCTCTTCAGTCACTCATGAGCACTGACACAGTGTCACTGCTCATAGAAACGCTAAATTAAGATATCTGGGCAATAACAGCTCTAACTTTACTTGCGGAGCTAAAAACAACTAACACATTAAGAAAACGCCTTTCTGCATTGCAAACAAGTGTCTATTTCATTTGAAACGAACATCTTTCATATTGGCAAGCTTTTGTCTTAACATTGCATGAACTAACTTTCTCTTACAGGGAAAAAAGCATTTCAGGATTTGTGGAACCGCATTCTCTCAGGAACACTATCACAGTGTCACTAAACACAGGAATCCTAAATTAAGCAATCTGGGCGTAATAGCTCTAACTTTACTTGCGGAGCTGAAAACAACTAACACATTAAAGAAAAGCGTTTCTGCATTGGAAGTAACACTTTATTTCATTTGAAACAAACATCTTTCTAATTGGCAAGCTTTTATCTTAACATTGCATAAACTGACTTTCTCTTACAGGGGAAAGACGCAGTTTAGCATATGTGGACCCGCATTCTCTTCATTCTCTCATGAGAACTGACTAAGTGTCCCTGCTCATAGAAACGCTAAATTAAGACATCTGGGCAATAACAGCTCTAACTTTACTTGCTGAGCTGAACACAACTAACACATTAAGAAAACGCAATTCTGCACTGCAAATAAGACTTTATTTCATTTGAAACAAACATCTTTCGTATTGGAAAGCTTTTGTCTTAACATTGCATAAACTAACTTTCTCTTACAGGTAATGAAGCATTTCAGCGTATGTGGACCCGAATTCTCTTCAGTCACTCATGAGCATTGAAATAATATCACTGCTCATAGAAACGCTAAATTAAGCAATCTGGGCGTAATAGCTCTAACTTTACTTGCGGAGCTGAAAACAACTAACACATTAAGAAAACGCCTTTCTGCATTGCAAACAAGTGTCTGTTTCATTTGAAACGAACATCTTTCATATTGGCAAGCTTTTGTCTTAACATTGCATAAACTAACTTTCTCTTACAGGGAATAAAGCATTTCAGCGTATGTGGACCCGAATTCTCTTCAGTCACTCATGAGCATTGACACAATATCACTGCTCATAGAAACGCTAAATTAAGCAATCAGGGCGTAATAGCTCTAACTTTACTTGCGGAGCAGAAAACAACAAACACATTAAAGAAAAGCCTTTTTACATTGCAAATAAGACTTTATTTTATTTGAAACGAACATCTTTCATTTTGGCAAGCTTTTGTTTTAAAATTGCATAAACTGACATTTTCGTATTGGGAAAAAAGCATTTCAGCATATGTGGACCCGCATTCTCTCAGGAGCACTGACAGTGTTACAGTGCATAGAAACGCTAATTTAAGCAGTCTGGCCATAAGTAGCTCTCAGTTTACTTGCGGAGCAGAAAACCATTAACACATTAAAGAAAAGCGTTTCTGCATTGGAAGTAAGACTTTATTTCATTTGAAACAAACATCTTTCTTATTGGCAAGCTTTTAACTTAACATTGCATAAACTGACTTTCTCTTACAGGGGAAAGACGCAGTTTAGCATATGTGGACCCACATTCTCTTCATTCTCTCATGAGCACTGACTAAGTGTCCCTGCTCATAGAAACGCTAAATTAAGATGTCTGGGCAATAACAGCTCTAACTTTACTTGCGGAGCTGAAAGCAACTAACACATTAAGAAAACGCCTTTCTGCATTGCAAACAAGTGTCTATTTCATTTGAAACGAACATCTTTCATATTGGCAAGCTTTTGTCTTAACATTGCATAAACTAACTTTCTCTTACAGGGAAAAAAGCATTTCAGGATTTGTGGAACCGCATTCTCTCAGGAACACTGTCACAGTGTCACTAAACACAGGAATGCCAAATTAAGCTATCTGGGTATAGTAGCTCTAACTTTACTTGCGGAGGAGCAGAAAACAACGAACACATTAAAGAAAAGCGTTTCTGCATTGGAAGTAAGACTTTATTTCATTTGAAACAAACATCTTTCTTATTGGCAAGCTTTTATCTTAACATTGCATAAACTGACTATGTCTTACAGGGGAAAGACGCAGTCTAGCATATGTGGACCCGCTTTCTCTTCATTCTCTCATGAGCACTGACTAAGTGTCCCTGCTCATAGAAACGCTAAATTAAGACATCTGGGCGTAATAGCTCTAACTTTACTTGCGGAGCTGAAAACAACTAACACATTAAAGAAAAGCGTTTCTGCATTGGAAGTAACACTTTATTTCATTTGAAACAAACATCTTTCATATTGGAAAGCTTTTGTCTTAAAATTGCATAAACTAACTTTCTCTTACAGGGAATGAAGCATTTCAGCATATGTGGACCCGAGTTCTCTTCATTCACTCATGAGCATTGACACAGTGTCACTGCTCATAGAAACGCTAAATTAAGATATCTGGGCAATAACAGCTCTAACTTTACTTGCGGAGCTGAAAACAACTAAAGCATTAAGAAAACGCAATTCTGCACTGCAAATAAGACTTTATTTCATTTGAAACAAACATCTTTCCTATTGGAAAGCTTTTGTCTTAACATTGCATAAACTAACTTTCTCTTACAGGGAATGAAGCATTTCAGCATATGTGGACCCGAATTCTCTTCAGTCACTCATGAGCACTGACACAGTGTCACTGCTCATAGAAACGCTAAATTAAGATATCTGGGCAATAACAGCTCTAACTTTACTTGCGGAGCTAAAAACAACTAACACATTAAGAAAACGCCTTTCTGCATTGCAAACAAGTGTCTATTTCATTTGAAACGAACATCTTTCATATTGGCAAGCTTTTGTCTTAACATTGCGTGAACTAACTTTCTCTTACAGGGAAAAAAGCATTTCAGGATTTGTGGAACCGCATTCTCTCAGGAACACTATCACAGTGTCACTAAACACAGGAATCCTAAATTAAGCAATCTGGGCGTAATAGCTCTAACTTTACTTGCGGAGCTGAAAACAACTAACACATTAAAGAAAAGCGTTTCTGCATTGGAAGTAACACTTTATTTCATTTGAAACAAACATCTTTCTAATTGGCAAGCTTTTATTTTAACATTGCATAAACTGACTTTCTCTTACAGGGGAAAGACGCAGTTTAGCATATGTGGACCCGCATTCTCTTCATTCTCTCATGAGAACTGACTAAGTGTCCCTGCTCATAGAAACGCTAAATTAAGACATCTGGGCAATAACAGCTCTAACTTTACTTGCTGAGCTGAACACAACTAACACATTAAGAAAACGCAATTCTGCACTGCAAATAAGACTTTATTTCATTTGAAACAAACATCTTTCGTATTGGAAAGCTTTTGTCTTAACATTGCATAAACTAACTTTCTCTTACAGGTAATGAAGCATTTCAGCGTATGTGGACCCGAATTCTCTTCAGTCACTCATGAGCATTGAAATAATATCACTGCTCATAGAAACGCTAAATTAAGCAATCTGGGCGTAATAGCTCTAACTTTACTTGCGGAGCTGAAAACAACTAACACATTAAGAAAACGCCTTTCTGCATTGCAAACAAGTGTCTGTTTCATTTGAAACGAACATCTTTCATATTGGCAAGCTTTTGTCTTAACATTGCATAAACTAACTTTCTCTTACAGGGAATAAAGCATTTCAGCGTATGTGGACCCGAATTCTCTTCAGTCACTCATGAGCATTGACACAATATCACTGCTCATAGAAACGCTAAATTAAGCAATCTGGGCGTAATAGCTCTAACTTTACTTGCGGAGCAGAAAACAACAAACACATTAAAGAAAAGCCTTTTTACATTGCAAATAAGACTTTATTTTATTTGAAACGAACATCTTTCATTTTGGCAAGCTTTTGTTTTAAAATTGCATAAACTGACATTTTCGTATTGGGAAAAAAGCATTTCAGCATATGTGGACCCGCATTCTCTCAGGAGCACTGACAGTGTTACAGTGCATAGAAACGCTAATTTAAGCAGTCTGGCCATAAGTAGCTCTCAGTTTACTTGCGGAGCAGAAAACCATTAACACATTAAAGAAAAGCGTTTCTGCATTGGAAGTAAGACTTTATTTCATTTGAAACAAACATCTTTCTTATTGGCAAGCTTTTAACTTAACATTGCATAAACTGACTTTCTCTTACAGGGGAAAGACGCAGTTTAGCATATGTGGACCCACATTCTCTTCATTCTCTCATGAGCACTGACTAAGTGTCCCTGCTCATAGAAACGCTAAATTAAGATGTCTGGGCAATAACAGCTCTAACTTTACTTGCGGAGCTGAAAGCAACTAACACATTAAGAAAACGCCTTTCTGCATTGCAAACAAGTGTCTATTTCATTTGAAACGAACATCTTTCATATTGGCAAGCTTTTGTCTTAACATTGCATAAACTAACTTTCTCTTACAGGGAAAAAAGCATTTCAGGATTTGTGGAACCGCATTCTCTCAGGAACACTGTCACAGTGTCACTAAACACAGGAATGCCAAATTAAGCTATCTGGGTATAGTAGCTCTAACTTTACTTGCGGAGGAGCAGAAAACAACGAACACATTAAAGAAAAGCGTTTCTGCATTGGAAGTAAGACTTTATTTCATTTGAAACAAACATCTTTCTTATTGGCAAGCTTTTATCTTAACATTGCATAAACTGACTATGTCTTACAGGGGAAAGACGCAGTCTAGCATATGTGGACCCGCTTTCTCTTCATTCTCTCATGAGCACTGACTAAGTGTCCCTGCTCATAGAAACGCTAAATTAAGACATCTGGGCGTAATAGCTCTAACTTTACTTGCGGAGCTGAAAACAACTAACACATTAAAGAAAAGCGTTTCTGCATTGGAAGTAACACTTTATTTCATTTGAAACAAACATCTTTCATATTGGAAAGCTTTTGTCTTAAAATTGCATAAACTAACTTTCTCTTACAGGGAATGAAGCATTTCAGCATATGTGGACCCGAGTTCTCTTCATTCACTCATGAGCATTGACACAGTGTCACTGCTCTTAGAAACGCTAAATTAAGCAATCTGGGCGTAATAGCTCTAACTTTACTTGCGGAGCTGAAAACAACTAACACATTAAGAAAACGCCTTTCTGCATTGCAAACAAGTGTCTATTTCATTTGAAACGAACATCTTTCATATTGGCAAGCTTTTGTCTTAACATCGCATAAACTAACTTTCTCTTACAGGGAAAAAAGCATTTCAGGATTTGTGGAACCGCATTCTCTCAGGAACACTGTCACAGTGTCACTAAACACAGGAATGCCAAATTAAGCTATCTGGGTATAGTAGCTCTAATTTTACTGGCGGAGGAGCAGAAAACAACGAACACATTAAAGAAAAGCGTTTCTGCATTGGAAGTAACACTTTATTTAATTTGAAACAAACATCTTTCTTATTGGCAAGCTTTTATCTTAACATTGCATAAACTGACTTTCTCTTACAGGGGAAAGACGCAGTTTAGCATATGTGGACCCGCATTCTCTTCATTCTCTCATGAGAACTGACTAAGTGTCCCTGCTCATAGAAACGCTAAATTAAGATATCTGGGCAATAACAGCTCTAACTTTACTTGCGGAGTTGAAAACAAGTAACACATGAAGAAAACGCAATTCTGCACTGCAAATAAGACTTTATTTCATTTGAAACAAACATCTTTCGTATTGGAAAGCTTTTGTCTTAACATTGCATGAACTAACTTTCTCTTACAGGGAATAAAGCATTTCAGCGTATGTGGACCCGAATTCTCTTCAGTCACTCATGAGCATTGACACAATATCACTGCTCATAGAAACGCTTAGTTCAACTGTCTGGGCGTAATAGCTCTAACTTTACTTGCGGAGCAGAAAACAACAAACACATTAAAGAAAAGCCTTTTTACATTGCAAATAAGACTTTATTTTATTTGAAACGAACATCTTTCATTTTGGCAAGCTTTTGTTTTAAAATTGCATAAACTGACATTTTCGTATTGGGAAAAAAGCATTTCAGCATATGTGGACCCGCATTCTCTCAGGAGCACTGACAGTGTTACAGTGCATAGAAACGCTAATTTAAGCAGTCTGGCCATAAGTAGCTCTCAGTTTACTTGCGGAGCAGAAAACCATTAACACATTAAAGAAAAGCGTTTCTGCATTGGAAGTAAGACTTTATTTCATTTGAAACAAACATCTTTCTTATTGGCAAGCTTTTAACTTAACATTGCATAAACTGACTTTCTCTTACAGGTGAAAGACGCAGTTTAGCATATGTGGACCCACATTCTCTTCATTCTCTCATGAGCACTGACTAAGTGTCCCTGCTCATAGAAACGCTAAATTAAGATGTCTGGGCAATAACAGCTCTAACTTTACTTGCGGAGCTGAAAACAACTAACACATTAAGAAAACGCCTTTCTGCATTGCAAACAAGTGTCTATTTCATTTGAAACGAACATCTTTCATATTGGCAAGCTTTTGTCTTAACATTGCATAAACTAACTTTCTCTTACAGGGAAAAAAGCATTTCAGGATTTGTGGAACCGCATTCTCTCAGGAACACTGTCACAGTGTCACTAAACACAGGAATGCCAAATTAAGCTATCTGGGTATAGTAGCTCTAACTTTACTTGCGGAGGAGCAGAAAACAACGAACACATTAAAGAAAAGCGTTTCTGCATTGGAAGTAAGACTTTATTTCATTTGAAACAAACATCTTTCTTATTGGCAAGCTTTTATCTTAACATTGCATAAACTGACTATGTCTTACAGGGGAAAGACGCAGTCTAGCATATGTGGACCCGCTTTCTCTTCATTCTCTTGAGCACTGACTAAGTGTCCCTGCTCATAGAAACGCTAAATTAAGACATCTGGGCGTAATAGCTCTAACTTTACTTGCGGAGCTGAAAACAACTAACACATTAAAGAAAAGCGTTTCTGCATTGGAAGTAACACTTTATTTCATTTGAAACAAACATCTTTCATATTGGAAAGCTTTTGTCTTAAAATTGCATAAACTAACTTTCTCTTACAGGGAATGAAGCATTTCAGCATATGTGGACCCGAGTTCTCTTCATTCACTCATGAGCATTGACACAGTGTCACTGCTCATAGAAACGCTAAATTAAGCAATCTGGGCGTAATAGCTCTAACTTTACTTGCGGAGCTGAAAACAACTAACACATTAAGAAAACGCCTTTCTGCATTGCAAACAAGTGTCTATTTCATTTGAAACGAACATCTTTCATATTGGCAAGCTTTTTTCTTAACATCGCATAAACTAACTTTCTCTTACAGGGAAAAAAGCATTTCAGGATTTGTGGAACCGCATTCTCTCAGGAACACTGTCACAGTGTCACTAAACACAGGAATGCCAAATTAAGCTATCTGGGTATAGTAGCTCTAACTTTACTTGCGGAGGAGCAGAAAACAACGAACACATTAAAGAAAAGCGTTTCTGCATTGGAAGTAACACTTTATTTCATTTGAAACAAACATCTTTCTAATTGGCAAGCTTTTATCTTAACATTGCATAAACTGACTTTCTCTTACAGGGGAAAGACGCAGTTTAGCATATGTGGACTCGCATTCTCTTCATTCTCTCATGAGCACTGACTAAGTGTCCCTGCTCATAGAAACGCTAAATTAAGATATCTGGGCAATAACAGCTCTAACTTTACTTGCGGAGCTGAAAACAACTAAAGCATTAAGAAAACGCAATTCTGCACTGCAAATAAGACTTTATTTCATTTGAAACAAACATCTTTCATATTGGAAAGCTTTTGTCTTAACATTGCATAAACTAACTTTCTCTTACAGGGAATGAAGCATTTCAGCATATGTGGACCCGAATTCTCTTCAGTCACTCATGAGCACTGACACAGTGTCACTGCTCATAGAAACGCTAAATTAAGATATCTGGGCAATAACAGCTCTAACTTTACTTGCGGAGCTAAAAACAACTAACACATTAAAGAAAAGCGTTTCTGCATTGGAAGTAACACTTTATTTCATTTGAAACAAACATCTTTCTAATTGGCAAGCTTTTATCTTAACATTGCATAAACTGACTTTCTCTTACAGGGGAAAGACGCAGTTTAGCATATGTGGACCCGCATTCTCTTCATTCTCTCATGAGAACTGACTAAGTGTCCCTGCTCATAGAAACGCTAAATTAAGACATCTGGGCAATAACAGCTCTAACTTTACTTGCTGAGCTGAAAACAACTAACACATTAAGAAAACGCAATTCTGCACTGCAAATAAGACTTTATTTCATTTGAAACAAACATCTTTCGTATTGGAAAGCTTTTGTCTTAACATTGCATAAACTAACTTTCTCTTACAGGTAATGAAGCATTTCAGCGTATGTGGACCCGAATTCTCTTCAGTCACTCATGAGCATTGAAATAATATCACTGCTCATAGAAACGCTAAATTAAGCAATCTGGGCGTAATAGCTCTAACTTTACTTGCGGAGCTGAAAACAACTAACACATTAAGGAAACGCCTTTCTGCATTGCAAACAAGTGTCTGTTTCATTTGAAACGAACATCTTTCATATTGGCAAGCTTTTGTCTTAACATTGCATGAACTAACTTTCTCTTACAGGGAATAAAGCATTTCAGCGTATGTGGACCCGAATTCTCTTCAGTCACTCATGAGCATTGACACAATATCACTGCTCATAGAAACGCTTAGTTCAACTGTCTGGGCGTAATAGCTCTAACTTTACTTGCGGAGCTGAAAACAACTAACACATTAAAGAAAAGCGTTTCTGCATTGGAAGTAACACTTTATTTCATTTGAAACAAACATCTTTCATATTGGAAAGCTTTTGTCTTAAAATTGCATAAACTAACTTTCTCTTACAGGGAATGAAGCATTTCAGCGTATGTGGACCCGAATTCTCTTCAGTCACTCATGAGCATTGAAATAATATCACTGCTCATAGAAACGCTAAATTAAGCAATCTGGGCGTAATAGCTCTAACTTTACTTGCGGAGCTGAAAACAACTAACACATTAAGAAAACGCCTTTCTGCATTGCAAACAAGTGTCTGTTTCATTTGAAACGAACATCTTTCATATTGGCAAGCTTTTGTCTTAACATTGCATGAACTAACTTTCTCTTACAGGGAATAAAGCATTTCAGCGTATGTGGACCCGAATTCTCTTCAGTCACTCATGAGCATTGACACAATATCACTGCTCATAGAAACGCTTAGTTCAACTGTCTGGGCGTAATAGCTCTAACTTTACTTGCGGAGCTGAAAACAACTAACACATTAAAGAAAAGCGTTTCTGCATTGGAAGTAACACTTTATTTCATTTGAAACAAACATCTTTCATATTGGAAAGCTTTTGTCTTAAAATTGCATAAACTAACTTTCTCTTACAGGGAATGAAGCATTTCAGCATATGTGGACCCGAGTTCTCTTCATTCACTCATGAGCATTGACACAGTGTCACTGCTCATAGAAACGCTAAATTAAGATGTCTGGGCAATAACAGCTCTAACTTTACTTGCGGAGCTGAAAACAACTAACACATTAAGAAAACGCCTTTCTGCATTGCAAACAAGTGTCTATTTCATTTGAAACGAACATCTTTCATATTGGCAAGCTTTTGTCTTAACATTGCATAAACTAACTTTCTATTACAGGGAAAAAAGCATTTCAGGATTTGTGGAACCGCATTCTCTCAGGAACACTGTCACAGTGTCACTAAACACAGGAATGCCAAATTAAGCTATCTGGGTATAGTAGCTCTAACTTTACTTGCGGAGGAGCAGAAAACAACGAACACATTAAAGAAAAGAGTTTCTGCATTGGAAGTAAGACTTTATTTCATTTGAAACAAACATCTTTCTTATTGGCAAGCTTTTATCTTAACATTGCATAAACTGACTATGTCTTACAGGGGAAAGACGCAGTCTAGCATATGTGGACCCGCTTTCTCTTCATTCTCTCATGAGCACTGACTAAGTGTCCCTGCTCATAGAAACGCTAAATTAAGACATCTGGGCGTAATAGCTCTAACTTTACTTGCGGAGCTGAAAACAACTAACACATTAAAGAAAAGCGTTTCTGCATTGGAAGTAACACTTTATTTCATTTGAAACAAACATCTTTCATATTGGAAAGCTTTTGTCTTAAAATTGCATAAACTAACTTTCTCTTACAGGGAATGAAGCATTTCAGCATATGTGGACCCGAGTTCTCTTCATTCACTCATGAGCATTGACACAGTGTCACTGCTCATAGAAACGCTAAATTAAGATATCTGGGCAATAACAGCTCTAACTTTACTTGCGGAGCTGAAAACAACTAAAGCATTAAGAAAACGCAATTCTGCACTGCAAATAAGACTTTATTTCATTTGAAACAAACATCTTTCATATTGGAAAGCTTTTGTCTTAACATTGCATAAACTAACTTTCTCTTACAGGGAATGAAGCATTTCAGCATATGTGGACCCGAATTCTCTTCAGTCACTCATGAGCACTGACACAGTGTCACTGCTCATAGAAACGCTAAATTAAGATATCTGGGCAATAACAGCTCTAACGTTACTTGCGGAGCTAAAAACAACTAACACATTAAGAAAACGCCTTTCTGCATTGCAAACAAGTGTCTATTTCATTTGAAACGAACATCTTTCATATTGGCAAGCTTTTGTCTTAACATTGCATGAACTAACTTTCTCTTACAGGGAAAAAAGCATTTCAGGATTTGTGGAACCGCATTCTCTCAGGAACACTGTCACAGTGTCACTAAACACAGGAATCCTAAATTAAGCAATCTGGGCGTAATAGCTCTAACTTTACTTGCGGAGCTGAAAACAACTAACACATTAAAGAAAAGCGTTTCTGCATTGGAAGTAACACTTTATTTCATTTGAAACAAACATCTTTCTAATTGGCAAGCTTTTATCTTAACATTGCATAAACTGACTTTCTCTTACAGGGGAAAGACGCAGTTTAGCATATGTGGACCCGCATTCTCTTCATTCTCTCATGAGAACTGACTAAGTGTCCCTGCTCATAGAAACGCTAAATTAAGACATCTGGGCAATAACAGCTCTAACTTTACTTGCTGAGCTGAAAACAACTAACACATTAAGAAAACGCAATTCTGCACTGCAAATAAGACTTTATTTCATTTGAAACAAACATCTTTCGTATTGGAAAGCTTTTGTCTTAACATTGCATAAACTAACTTTCTCTTACAGGTAATGAAGCATTTCAGCGTATGTGGACCCGAATTCTCTTCAGTCACTCATGAGCATTGAAATAATATCACTGCTCATAGAAACGCTAAATTAAGCAATCTGGGCGTAATAGCTCTAACTTTACTTGCGGAGCTGAAAACAACTAACACATTAAGAAAACGCCTTTCTGCATTGCAAACAAGTGTCTGTTTCATTTGAAACGAACATCTTTCATATTGGCAAGCTTTTGTCTTAACATTGCATAAACTAACTTTCTCTTACAGGGAATAAAGCATTTCAGCGTATGTGGACCCGAATTCTCTTCAGTCACTCATGAGCATTGACACAATATCACTGCTCATAGAAACGCTTAGTTCAACTGTCTGGGCGTAATAGCTCTAACTTTACTTGCGGAGCTGAAAACAACTAACACATTAAAGAAAAGCGTTTCTGCATTGGAAGTAACACTTTATTTCATTTGAAACAAACATCTTTCATATTGGAAAGCTTTTGTCTTAAAATTGCATTACTAACTTTCTCTTACAGGGAATGAAGCATTTCAGCATATGTGGACCCGAGTTCTCTTCATTCACTCATGAGCATTGACACAGTGTCACTGCTCATAGAAACGCTAAATTAAGCAATCTGGGCGTAATAGCTCTAACTTTACTTGCGGAGCTGAAAACAACTAACACATTAAGAAAACGCCTTTCTGCATTGCAAACAAGTGTCTATTTCATTTGAAACGAACATCTTTCATATTGGCAAGCTTTTGTCTTAAAATTGCATAAACTAACTTTCTCTTACAGGGAAAAAAGCATTTCAGGATTTGTGGAACCGCATTCTCTCAGGAACACTGTCACAGTGTCACTAAACACAGGAATGCCAAATTAAGCTATCTGGGTATAGTAGCTCTAACTTTACTTGCGGAGGAGCAGAAAACAACGAACACATTAAAGAAAAGCGTTTCTGCATTGGAAGTAACACTTTATTTCATTTGAAACAAACATCTTTCTAATTGGCAAGCTTTTATCTTAACATTGCATAAACTGACTTTCTCTTACAGGGGAAAGACGCAGTTTAGCATATGTGGACTCGCATTCTCTTCATTCTCTCATGAGCACTGACTAAGTGTCCCTGCTCATAGAAACGCTAAATTAAGATATCTGGGCAATAACAGCTCTAACTTTACTTGCGGAGCTGAAAACAACTAAAGCATTAAGAAAACGCAATTCTGCACTGCAAATAAGACTTTATTTCATTTGAAACAAACATCTTTCATATTGGAAAGCTTTTGTCTTAACATTGCAAAAACTAACTTTCTCTTACAGGGAATGAAGCATTTCAGCATATGTGGACCCGAATTCTCTTCAGTCACTCATGAGCACTGACACAGTGTCACTGCTCATAGAAACGCTAAATTAAGATATCTGGGCAATAACAGCTCTAACTTTACTTGTGGAGCTAAAAACAACTAACACATTAAGAAAACGCCTTTCTGCATTGCAAACAAGTGTCTATTTCATTTGAAACGAACATCTTTCATATTGGCAAGCTTTTGTCTTAACATTGCATGAACTAACTTTCTCTTACAGGGAAAAAAGCATTTCAGGATTTGTGGAACCGCATTCTCTCAGGAACACTGTCACAGTGTCACTAAACACAGGAATCCTAAATTAAGCAATCTGGGCGTAATAGCTCTAACTTTACTTGCGGAGCTGAAAACAACTAACACATTAAAGAAAAGCGTTTCTGCATTGGAAGTAACACTTTATTTCATTTGAAACAAACATCTTTCTAATTGGCAAGCTTTTATCTTAACATTGCATAAACTGACTTTCTCTTACAGGGGAAAGACGCAGTTTAGCATATGTGGACCCGCATTCTCTTCATTCTCTCATGAGAACTGACTAAGTGTCCCTGCTCATAGAAACGCTAAATTAAGACATCTGGGCAATAACAGCTCTAACTTTACTTGCTGAGCTGAAAACAACTAACACATTAAGAAAACGCAATTCTGCACTGCAAATAAGACTTTATTTCATTTGAAACAAACATCTTTCGTATTGGAAAGCTTTTGTCTTAACATTGCATAAACTAACTTTCTCTTACAGGTAATGAAGCATTTCAGCGTATGTGGACCCGAATTCTCTTCAGTCACTCATGAGCATTGAAATAATATCACTGCTCATAGAAACGCTAAATTAAGCAATCTGGGCGTAATAGCTCTAACTTTACTTGCGGAGCTGAAAACAACTAACACATTAAGAAAACGCCTTTCTGCATTGCAAACAAGTGTCTATTTCATTTGAAACGAACATCTTTCATATTGGCAAGCTTTTGTCTTAAAATTGCATAAACTAACTTTCTCTTACAGGGAAAAAAGCATTTCAGGATTTGTGGAACCGCATTCTCTCAGGAACACTGTCACAGTGTCACTAAACACAGGAATGCCAAATTAAGCTATCTGGGTATAGTAGCTCTAACTTTACTTGCGGAGGAGCAGAAAACAACGAACACATTAAAGAAAAGCGTTTCTGCATTGGAAGTAACACTTTATTTCATTTGAAACAAACATCTTTCTAATTGGCAAGCTTTTATCTTAACATTGCATAAACTGACTTTCTCTTACAGGGGAAAGACGCAGTTTAGCATATGTGGACTCGCATTCTCTTCATTCTCTCATGAGCACTGACTAAGTGTCCCTGCTCATAGAAACGCTAAATTAAGATATCTGGGCAATAACAGCTCTAACTTTACTTGCGGAGCTGAAAACAACTAAAGCATTAAGAAAACGCAATTCTGCACTGCAAATAAGACTTTATTTCATTTGAAACAAACATCTTTCATATTGGAAAGCTTTTGTCTTAACATTGCAAAAACTAACTTTCTCTTACAGGGAATGAAGCATTTCAGCATATGTGGACCCGAATTCTCTTCAGTCACTCATGAGCACTGACACAGTGTCACTGCTCATAGAAACGCTAAATTAAGATATCTGGGCAATAACAGCTCTAACTTTACTTGCGGAGCTAAAAACAACTAACACATTAAGAAAACGCCTTTCTGCATTGCAAACAAGTGTCTATTTCATTTGAAACGAACATCTTTCATATTGGCAAGCTTTTGTCTTAACATTGCATGAACTAACTTTCTCTTACAGGGAAAAAAGCATTTCAGGATTTGTGGAACCGCATTCTCTCAGGAACACTGTCACAGTGTCACTAAACACAGGAATCCTAAATTAAGCAATCTGGGCGTAATAGCTCTAACTTTACTTGCGGAGCTGAAAACAACTAACACATTAAAGAAAAGCGTTTCTGCATTGGAAGTAACACTTTATTTCATTTGAAACAAACATCTTTCTAATTGGCAAGCTTTTATCTTAACATTGCATAAACTGACTTTCTCTTACAGGGGAAAGACGCAGTTTAGCATATGTGGACCCGCATTCTCTTCATTCTCTCATGAGAACTGACTAAGTGTCCCTGCTCATAGAAACGCTAAATTAAGACATCTGGGCAATAACAGCTCTAACTTTACTTGCTGAGCTGAAAACAACTAACACATTAAGAAAACGCAATTCTGCACTGCAAATAAGACTTTATTTCATTTGAAACAAACATCTTTCGTATTGGAAAGCTTTTGTCTTAACATTGCATAAACTAACTTTCTCTTACAGGTAATGAAGCATTTCAGCGTATGTGGACCCGAATTCTCTTCAGTCACTCATGAGCATTGAAATAATATCACTGCTCATAGAAACGCTAAATTAAGCAATCTGGGCGTAATAGCTCTAACTTTACTTGCGGAGCTGAAAACAACTAACACATTAAGAAAACGCCTTTCTGCATTGCAAACAAGTGTCTGTTTCATTTGAAACGAACATCTTTCATATTGGCAAGCTTTTGTCCTAACATTGCATGAACTAACTTTCTCTTACAGGGAATAAAGCATTTCAGCGTATGTGGACCCGAATTCTCTTCAGTCACTCATGAGCATTGACACAATATCACTGCTCATAGAAACGCTTAGTTCAACTGTCTGGGCGTAATAGCTCTAACTTTACTTGCGGAGCTGAAAACAACTAACACATTAAAGAAAAGCGTTTCTGCATTGGAAGTAACACTTTATTTCATTTGAAACAAACATCTTTCATATTGGAAAGCTTTTGTCTTAAAATTGCATAAACTAACTTTCTCTTACAGGGAATGAAGCATTTCAGCATATGTGGACCCGAGTTCTCTTCATTCACTCATGAGCATTGACACAGTGTCACTGCTCATAGAAACGCTAAATTAAGCAATCTGGGCGTAATAGCTCTAACTTTACTTGCGGAGCTGAAAACAACTAACACATTAAGAAAACGCCTTTCTGCATTGCAAACAAGTGTCTATTTCATTTGAAACGAACATCTTTCATATTGGCAAGCTTTTTTCTTAACATCGCATAAACTAACTTTCTCTTACAGGGAAAAAAGCATTTCAGGATTTGTGGAACCGCATTCTCTCAGGAACACTGTCACAGTGTCACTAAACACAGGAATGCCAAATTAAGCTATCTGGGTATAGTAGCTCTAACTTTACTTGCGGAGGAGCAGAAAACAACGAACACATTAAAGAAAAGCGTTTCTGCATTGGAAGTAAGACTTTATTTCATTTGAAACAAACATCTTTCTTATTGGCAAGCTTTTATCTTAACATTGCATAAACTGACTATGTCTTACAGGGGAAAGACGCAGTCTAGCATATGTGGACCCGCTTTCTCTTCATTCTCTCATGAGCACTGACTAAGTGTCCCTGCTCATAGAAACGCTAAATTAAGACATCTGGGCAATAACAGCTCTAACTTTACTTGCTGAGCTGAAAACAACTAACACATTAAGAAAACGCAATTCTGCACTGCAAATAAGACTTTATTTCATTTGAAACAAACATCTTTCGTATTGGAAAGCTTTTGTCTTAACATTGCATAAACTAACTTTCTCTTACAGGTAATGAAGCATTTCAGCGTATGTGGACCCGAATTCTCTTCAGTCACTCATGAGCATTGAAATAATATCACTGCTCATAGAAACGCTAAAATAAGCAATCTGGGCGTAATAGCTCTAACTTTACTTGCGGAGCTGAAAACAACTAACACATTAAGAAAACGCCTTTCTGCATTGTAAACAAGTGTCTGTTTCATTTGAAACGAACATCTTTCATATTGGCAAGCATTTCTCTTAACATTGCATAAACTAACTTTCTCTTACAGGGAATAAAGCATTTCAGCGTATGTGGACCCGAATTCTCTTCAGTCACTCATGAGTATTGACACAATATCACTGCTCATAGAAACGCTTAGTTCAACTGTCTGGGCGTAATAGCTCTAACTTTACTTGCGGAGCAGAAAACAACAAACACATTAAAGAAAAGCCTTTTTACATTGCAAATAAGACTTTATTTTATTTGAAACGAACATCTTTCATTTTGGCAAGCTTTTGTTTTAAAATTGCATACACTGACATTTTCGTATTGGGAAAAAAGCATTTCAGCATATGTGGACCCGCATTCTCTCAGGAGCACTGACAGTGTTACAGTGCATAGAAACGCTAATTTAAGCAGTCTGGCCATAAGTAGCTCTCAGTTTACTTGCGGAGCAGAAAACCATTAACACATTAAAGAAAAGCGTTTCTGCATTGGAAGTAAGACTTTATTTCATTTGAAACAAACATCTTTCTTATTGGCAAGCTTTTAACTTAACATTGCATGAACTGACTTTCTCTTACAGGGGAAAGACGCAGTTTAGCATATGTGGACCCACATTCTCTTCATTCTCTCATGAGCACTGACTAAGTGTCCCTGCTCATAGAAACGCTAAATTAAGACATCTGGGCAATAACAGCTCTAACTTTACTTGCGGAGCTAAAAACAACTAACACATTAAGAAAACGCCTTTCTGCATTGCAAACAAGTGTCTATTTCATTTGAAACGAACATCTTTCATATTGGCAAGCTTTTGTCTTAACATTGCATAAACTAACTTTCTCTTACAGGGAAAAAAGCATTTCAGGATTTGTGGAACCGCATTCTCTCAGGAACACTGTCACAGTGTCACTAAACACAGGAATGCCAAATTAAGCTATCTGGGTATAGTAGCTCTAACTTTACTTGCGGAGGAGCAGAAAACAACGAACACATTAAAGAAAAGCGTTTCTGCATTGGAAGTAAGACTTTATTTCATTTGAAACAAACATCTTTCATTTTGGCAAGCTTTTGTTTTAAAATTGCATACACTGACATTTTCGTATTGGGAAAAAAGCATTTCAGCATATGTGGACCCGCATTCTCTAAGGAGCACTGACAGTGTTACAGTGCATAGAAACGCTAATTTAAGCAGTCTGGCCATAAGTAGCTCTCAGTTTACTTGCTGAGCTGAAAACAACTAACACATTAAGAAAACGCAATTCTGCACTGCAAATAAGACTTTATTTCATTTGAAACAAACATCTTTCGTATTGGAAAGCTTTTGTCTTAACATTGCATAAACTAACTTTCTCTTACAGGGAATGAAGCATTTCAGCATATGTGGACCCGAATTCTCTTCAGTCACTCATGAGCACTGACACAGTGTCACTGCTCATAGAAACGCTAAATTAAGATATCTGGGCAATAACAGCTCTAACTTTACTTGCGGAGCTAAAAACAACTAACACATTAAGAAAACGCCTTTCTGCATTGCAAACAAGTGTCTATTTCATTTGAAACGAACATCTTTCATATTGGCAAGCTTTTGTCTTAACATTGCATGAACTAACTTTCTCTTACAGGGAAAAAAGCATTTCAGGATTTGTGGAACCGCATTCTCTCAGGAACACTGTCACAGTGTCACTAAACACAGGAATCCTAAATTAAGCAATCTGGGCGTAATAGCTCTAACTTTACTTGCGGAGCTGAAAACAACTAACACATTAAAGAAAAGCGTTTCTGCATTGGAAGTAACACTTTATTTCATTTGAAACAAACATCTTTCTAATTGACAAGCTTTTATCTTAACATTGCATAAACTGACTTTCTCTTACAGGGGAAAGACGCAGTTTAGCATATGTGGACCCGCATTCTCTTCATTCTCTCATGAGAACTGACTAAGTGTCCCTGCTCATAGAAACGCTAAATTAAGACATCTGGGCAAGAACAGCTCTAACTTTACTTGCTGAGCTGAAAACAACTAACACATTAAGAAAACGCAATTCTGCACTGCAAATAAGACTTTATTTCATTTGAAACAAACATCTTTCGTATTGGAAAGCTTTTGTCTTAACATTGCATAAACTAACTTTCTCTTACAGGTAATGAAGCATTTCAGCGTATGTGGACCCGAATTCTCTTCAGTCACTCATGAGCATTGAAATAATATCACTGCTCATAGAAACGCTAAATTAAGCAATCTGGGCGTAATAGCTCTAACTTTACTTGCGGAGCTGAAAACAACTAACACATTAAGAAAACGCCTTTCTGCATTGCAAACAAGTGTCTGTTTCATTTGAAACGAACATCTTTCATATTGGCAAGCTTTTGTCTTAACATTGCATGAACTAACTTTCTCTTACAGGGAATAAAGCATTTCAGCGTATGTGGACCCGAATTCTCTTCAGTCACTCATGAGCATTGACACAATATCACTGCTCATAGAAACGCTTAGTTCAACTGTCTGGGCGTAATAGCTCTAACTTTACTTGCGGAGCTGAAAACAACTAACACATTAAAGAAAAGCGTTTCTGCATTGGAAGTAACACTTTATTTCATTTGAAACAAACATCTTTCATATTGGAAAGCTTTTGTCTTAAAATTGCATAAACTAACTTTCTCTTACAGGGAATGAAGCATTTCAGCATATGTGGACCCGAGTTCTCTTCATTCACTCATGAGCATTGACACAGTGTCACTGCTCATAGAAACGCTAAATTAAGCAATCTGGGCGTAATAGCTCTAACTTTACTTGCGGAGCTGAAAACAACTAACACATTAAGAAAACGCCTTTCTGCATTGCAAACAAGTGTCTATTTCATTTGAAACGAACATCTTTCATATTGGCAAGCTTTTTTCTTAACATCGCATAAACTAACTTTCTCTTACAGGGAAAAAAGCATTTCAGGATTTGTGGAACCGCATTCTCTCAGGAACACTGTCACAGTGTCACTAAACACAGGAATGCCAAATTAAGCTATCTGGGTATAGTAGCTCTAACTTTACTTGCGGAGGAGCAGAAAACAACGAACACATTAAAGAAAAGCGTTTCTGCATTGGAAGTAAGACTTTATTTCATTTGAAACAAACATCTTTCTTATTGGCAAGCTTTTATCTTAACATTGCATAAACTGACTATGTCTTACAGGGGAAAGACGCAGTCTAGCATATGTGGACCCGCTTTCTCTTCATTCTCTCATGAGCACTGACTAAGTGTCCCTGCTCATAGAAACGCTAAATTAAGACATCTGGGCGTAATAGCTCTAACTTTACTTGCGGAGCTGAAAACAACTAACACATTAAAGAAAAGCGTTTCTGCATTGGAAGTAACACTTTATTTCATTTGAAACAAACATCTTTCATATTGGAAAGCTTTTGTCTTAACATTGCATAAACTAACTTTCTCTTACAGGGAATGAAGCATTTCAGCATATGTGGACCCGAATTCTCTTCAGTCACTCATGAGCACTGACACAGTGTCACTGCTCATAGAAACGCTAAATTAAGATATCTGGGCAATAACAGCTCTAACTTTACTTGCGGAGCTAAAAACAACTAACACATTAAGAAAACGCCTTTCTGCATTGCAAACAAGTGTCTATTTCATTTGAAACGAACATCTTTCATATTGGCAAGCTTTTGTCTTAACATTGCATGAACTAACTTTCTCTTACAGGGAAAAAAGCATTTCAGGATTTGTGGAACCGCATTCTCTCAGGAACACTGTCACAGTGTCACTAAACACAGGAATCCTAAATTAAGCGATCTGGGCGTAATAGCTCTAACTTTACTTGCGGAGCTGAAAACAACTAACACATTAAAGAAAAGCGTTTCTGCATTGGAAGTAAGACTTTATTTCATTTGAAACAAACATCTTTCTAATTGGCAAGCTTTTATCTTAACATTGCATAAACTGACTTTCTCTTACAGGGGAAAGACGCAGTTTAGCATATGTGGACCCGCATTCTCTTCATTCTCTCATGAGAACTGACTAAGTGTCCCTGCTCATAGAAACGCTAAATTAAGACATCTGGGCAATAACAGCTCTAACTTTACTTGCTGAGCTGAAAACAACTAACACATTAAGAAAACGCAATTCTGCACTGCAAATAAGACTTTATTTCATTTGAAACAAACATCTTTCGTATTGGAAAGCTTTTGTCTTAACATTGCATAAACTAACTTTCTCTTACAGGTAATGAAGCATTTCAGCGTATGTGGACCCGAATTCTCTTCAGTCACTCATGAGCATTGAAATAATATCACTGCTCATAGAAACGCTAAAATAAGCAATCTGGGCGTAATAGCTCTAACTTTACTTGCGGAGCTGAAAACAACTAACACATTAAGAAAACGCCTTTCTGCATTGTAAACAAGTGTCTGTTTCATTTGAAACGAACATCTTTCATATTGGCAAGCATTTCTCTTAACATTGCATAAACTAACTTTCTCTTACAGGGAATAAAGCATTTCAGCGTATGTGGACCCGAATTCTCTTCAGTCACTCATGAGTATTGACACAATATCACTGCTCATAGAAACGCTTAGTTCAACTGTCTGGGCGTAATAGCTCTAACTTTACTTGCGGAGCAGAAAACAACAAACACATTAAAGAAAAGCCTTTTTACATTGCAAATAAGACTTTATTTTATTTGAAACGAACATCTTTCATTTTGGCAAGCTTTTGTTTTAAAATTGCATACATTGACATTTTCGTATTGGGAAAAAAGCATTTCAGCATATGTGGACCCGCATTCTCTCAGGAGCACTGACAGTGTTACAGTGCATAGAAACGCTAATTTAAGCAGTCTGGCCATAAGTAGCTCTCAGTTTACTTGCGGAGCAGAAAACCATTAACACATTAAAGAAAAGCGTTTCTGCATTGGAAGTAAGACTTTATTTCATTTGAAACAAACATCTTTCTTATTGGCAAGCTTTTAACTTAACATTGCATGAACTGACTTTCTCTTACAGGGGAAAGACGCAGTTTAGCATATGTGGACCCACATTCTCTTCATTCTCTCATGAGCACTGACTAAGTGTCCCTGCTCATAGAAACGCTAAATTAAGATGTCTGGGCAATAACAGCTCTAACTTTACTTGCGGAGCTAAAAACAACTAACACATTAAGAAAACGCCTTTCTGCATTGCAAACAAGTGTCTATTTCATTTGAAACGAACATCTTTCATATTGGCAAGCTTTTGTCTTAACATTGCATAAACTAACTTTCTCTTACAGGGAAAAAAGCATTTCAGGATTTGTGGAACCGCATTCTCTCAGGAACACTGTCACAGTGTCACTAAACACAGGAATGCCAAATTAAGCTATCTGGGTATAGTAGCTCTAACTTTACTTGCGGAGGAGCAGAAAACAACGAACACATTAAAGAAAAGCGTTTCTGCATTGGAAGTAAGACTTTATTTCATTTGAAACAAACATCTTTCATTTTGGCAAGCTTTTGTTTTAAAATTGCATACACTGACATTTTCGTATTGGGAAAAAAGCATTTCAGCATATGTGGACCCGCATTCTCTCAGGAGCACTGACAGTGTTACAGTGCATAGAAACGCTAATTTAAGCAGTCTGGCCATAAGTAGCTCTCAGTTTACTTGCTGAGCTGAAAACAACTAACACATTAAGAAAACGCAATTCTGCACTGCAAATAAGACTTTATTTCATTTGAAACAAACATCTTTCGTATTGGAAAGCTTTTGTCTTAACATTGCATAAACTAACTTTCTCTTACAGGGAATGAAGCATTTCAGCATATGTGGACCCGAATTCTCTTCAGTCACTCATGAGCACTGACACAGTGTCACTGCTCATAGAAACGCTAAATTAAGATATCTGGGCAATAACAGCTCTAACTTTACTTGCGGAGCTAAAAACAACTAACACATTAAGAAAACGCCTTTCTGCATTGCAAACAAGTGTCTATTTCATTTGAAACGAACATCTTTCATATTGGCAAGCTTTTGTCTTAACATTGCATGAACTAACTTTCTCTTACAGGGAAAAAAGCATTTCAGGATTTGTGGAACCGCATTCTCTCAGGAACACTGTCACAGTGTCACTAAACACAGGAATCCTAAATTAAGCAATCTGGGCGTAATAGCTCTAACTTTACTTGCGGAGCTGAAAACAACTAACACATTAAAGAAAAGCGTTTCTGCATTGGAAGTAACACTTTATTTCATTTGAAACAAACATCTTTCTAATTGGCAAGCTTTTATCTTAACATTGCATAAACTGACTTTCTCTTACAGGGGAAAGACGCAGTTTAGCATATGTGGACCCGCATTCTCTTCATTCTCTCATGAGAACTGACTAAGTGTCCCTGCTCATAGAAACGCTAAATTAAGACATCTGGGCAATAACAGCTCTAACTTTACTTGCTGAGCTGAAAACAACTAACACATTAAGAAAACGCAATTCTGCACTGCAAATAAGACTTTATTTCATTTGAAACAAACATCTTTCGTATTGGAAAGCTTTTGTCTTAACATTGCATAAACTAACTTTCTCTTACAGGTAATGAAGCATTTCAGCGTATGTGGACCCGAATTCTCTTCAGTCACTCATGAGCATTGAAATATATCACTGCTCATAGAAACGCTAAATTAAGCAATCTGGGCGTAATAGCTCTAACTTTACTTGCGGAGCTGAAAACAACTAACACATTAAGAAAACGCCTTTCTGCATTGCAAACAAGTGTCTGTTTCATTTGAAACGAACATCTTTCATATTGGCAAGCTTTTGTCTTAACATTGCATGAACTAACTTTCTCTTACAGGGAATAAAGCATTTCAGCGTATGTGGACCCGAATTCTCTTCAGTCACTCATGAGCATTGACACAATATCACTGCTCATAGAAACGCTTAGTTCAACTGTCTGGGCGTAATAGCTCTAACTTTACTTGCGGAGCTGAAAACAACTAACACATTAAAGAAAAGCGTTTCTGCATTGGAAGTAACACTTTATTTCATTTGAAACAAACATCTTTCATATTGGAAAGCTTTTGTCTTAAAATTGCATAAACTAACTTTCTCTTACAGGGAATGAAGCATTTCAGCATATGTGGACCCGAGTTCTCTTCATTCACTCATGAGCATTGACACAGTGTCACTGCTCATAGAAATGCTAAATTAAGCAATCTGGGCGTAATAGCTCTAACTTTACTTGCGGAGCTGAAAACAACTAACACATTAAGAAAACGCCTTTCTGCATTGCAAACAAGTGTCTATTTCATTTGAAACGAACATCTTTCATATTGGCAAGCTTTTTTCTTAACATCGCATAAACTAACTTTCTCTTACAGGGAAAAAAGCATTTCAGGATTTGTGGAACCGCATTCTCTCAGGAACACTGTCACAGTGTCACTAAACACAGGAATGCCAAATTAAGCTATCTGGGTATAGTAGCTCTAACTTTACTTGCGGAGGAGCAGAAAACAACGAACACATTAAAGAAAAGCGTTTCTGCATTGGAAGTAACACTTTATTTCATTTGAAACAAACATCTTTCTAATTGGCAAGCTTTTATCTTAACATTGCATAAACTGACTTTCTCTTACAGGGGAAAGACGCAGTTTAGCATATGTGGACTCGCATTCTCTTCATTCTCTCATGAGCACTGACTAAGTGTCCCTGCTCATAGAAACGCTAAATTAAGATATCTGGGCAATAACAGCTCTAACTTTACTTGCGGAGCTGAAAACAACTAAAGCATTAAGAAAACGCAATTCTGCACTGCAAATAAGACTTTATTTCATTTGAAACAAACATCTTTCATATTGGAAAGCTTTTGTCTTAACATTGCATAAACTAACTTTCTCTTACAGGGAATGAAGCATTTCAGCATATGTGGACCCGAATTCTCTTCAGTCACTCATGAGCACTGACACAGTGTCACTGCTCATAGAAACGCTAAATTAAGATATCTGGGCAATAACAGCTCTAACTTTACTTGCGGAGCTAAAAACAACTAACACATTAAGAAAACGCCTTTCTGCATTGCAAACAAGTGTCTATTTCATTTGAAACGAACATCTTTCATATTGGCAAGCTTTTGTCTTAACATTGCATGAACTAACTTTCTCTTACAGGGAAAAAAGCATTTCAGGATTTGTGGAACCGCATTCTCTCAGGAACACTGTCACAGTGTCACTAAACACAGGAATCCTAAATTAAGCAATCTGGGCGTAATAGCTCTAACTTTACTTGCGGAGCTGAAAACAACTAACACATTAAAGAAAAGCGTTTCTGCATTGGAAGTAACACTTTATTTCATTTGAAACAAACATCTTTCTAATTGGCAAGCTTTTATCTTAACATTGCATAAACTGACTTTCTCTTACAGGGGAAAGACGCAGTTTAGCATATGTGGACCCGCATTCTCTTCATTCTCTCATGAGAACTGACTAAGTGTCCCTGCTCATAGAAACGCTAAATTAAGACATCTGGGCAATAACAGCTCTAACTTTACTTGCTGAGCTGAAAACAACTAACACATTAAGAAAACGCAATTCTGCACTGCAAATAAGACTTTATTTCATTTGAAACAAACATCTTTCGTATTGGAAAGCTTTTGTCTTAACATTGCATAAACTAACTTTCTCTTACAGGTAATGAAGCATTTCAGCGTATGTGGACCCGAATTCTCTTCAGTCACTCATGAGCATTGAAATATATCACTGCTCATAGAAACGCTAAATTAAGCAATCTGGGCGTAATAGCTCTAACTTTACTTGCGGAGCTGAAAACAACTAACACATTAAGAAAACGCCTTTCTGCATTGCAAACAAGTGTCTGTTTCATTTGAAACGAACATCTTTCATATTGGCAAGCTTTTGTCTTAACATTGCATGAACTAACTTTCTCTTACAGGGAATAAAGCATTTCAGCGTATGTGGACCCGAATTCTCTTCAGTCACTCATGAGCATTGACACAATATCACTGCTCATAGAAACGCTTAGTTCAACTGTCTGGGCGTAATAGCTCTAACTTTACTTGCGGAGCTGAAAACAACTAACACATTAAAGAAAAGCGTTTCTGCATTGGAAGTAACACTTTATTTCATTTGAAACAAACATCTTTCATATTGGAAAGCTTTTGTCTTAAAATTGCATAAACTAACTTTCTCTTACAGGGAATGAAGCATTTCAGCATATGTGGACCCGAGTTCTCTTCATTCACTCATGAGCATTGACACAGTGTCACTGCTCATAGAAACGCTAAATTAAGCAATCTGGGCGTAATAGCTCTAACTTTACTTGCGGAGCTGAAAACAACTAACACATTAAGAAAACGCCTTTCTGCATTGCAAACAAGTGTCTATTTCATTTGAAACGAACATCTTTCATATTGGCAAGCTTTTTTCTTAACATCGCATAAACTAACTTTCTCTTACAGGGAAAAAAGCATTTCAGGATTTGTGGAACCGCATTCTCTCAGGAACACTGTCACAGTGTCACTAAACACAGGAATGCCAAATTAAGCTATCTGGGTATAGTAGCTCTAACTTTACTTGCGGAGGAGCAGAAAACAACGAACACATTAAAGAAAAGCGTTTCTGCATTGGAAGTAACACTTTATTTCATTTGAAACAAACATCTTTCTAATTGGCAAGCTTTTATCTTAACATTGCATAAACTGACTTTCTCTTACAGGGGAAAGACGCAGTTTAGCATATGTGGACTCGCATTCTCTTCATTCTCTCATGAGCACTGACTAAGTGTCCCTGCTCATAGAAACGCTAAATTAAGATATCTGGGCAATAACAGCTCTAACTTTACTTGCGGAGCTGAAAACAACTAAAGCATTAAGAAAACGCAATTCTGCACTGCAAATAAGACTTTATTTCATTTGAAACAAACATCTTTCATATTGGAAAGCTTTTGTCTTAACATTGCATAAACTAACTTTCTCTTACAGGGAATGAAGCATTTCAGCATATGTGGACCCGAATTCTCTTCAGTCACTCATGAGCACTGACACAGTGTCACTGCTCATAGAAACGCTAAATTAAGATATCTGGGCAATAACAGCTCTAACTTTACTTGCGGAGCTAAAAACAACTAACACATTAAGAAAACGCCTTTCTGCATTGCAAACAAGTGTCTATTTCATTTGAAACGAACATCTTTCATATTGGCAAGCTTTTGTCTTAACATTGCATGAACTAACTTTCTCTTACAGGGAAAAAAGCATTTCAGGATTTGTGGAACCGCATTCTCTCAGGAACACTGTCACAGTGTCACTAAACACAGGAATCCTAAATTAAGCAATCTGGGCGTAATAGCTCTAACTTTACTTGCGGAGCTGAAAACAACTAACACATTAAAGAAAAGCGTTTCTGCATTGGAAGTAACACTTTATTTCATTTGAAACAAACATCTTTCTAATTGGCAAGCTTTTATCTTAACATTGCATAAACTGACTTTCTCTTACAGGGGAAAGACGCAGTTTAGCATATGTGGACCCGCATTCTCTTCATTCTCTCATGAGAACTGACTAAGTGTCCCTGCTCATAGAAACGCTAAATTAAGACATCTGGGCAATAACAGCTCTAACTTTACTTGCTGAGCTGAAAACAACTAACACATTAAGAAAACGCAATTCTGCACTGCAAATAAGACTTTATTTCATTTGAAACAAACATCTTTCGTATTGGAAAGCTTTTGTCTTAACATTGCATAAACTAACTTTCTCTTACAGGTAATGAAGCATTTCAGCGTATGTGGACCCGAATTCTCTTCAGTCACTCATGAGCATTGAAATAATATCACTGCTCATAGAAACGCTAAATTAAGCAATCTGGGCGTAATAGCTCTAACTTTACTTGCGGAGCTGAAAACAACTAACACATTAAGAAAACGCCTTTCTGCATTGCAAACAAGTGTCTGTTTCATTTGAAACGAACATCTTTCATATTGGCAAGCTTTTGTCTTAACATTGCATGAACTAACTTTCTCTTACAGGGAATAAAGCATTTCAGCGTATGTGGACCCGAATTCTCTTCAGTCACTCATGAGCATTGACACAATATCACTGCTCATAGAAACGCTTAGTTCAACTGTCTGGGCGTAATAGCTCTAACTTTACTTGCGGAGCTGAAAACAACTAACACATTAAAGAAAAGCGTTTCTGCATTGGAAGTAACACTTTATTTCATTTGAAACAAACATCTTTCATATTGGAAAGCTTTTGTCTTAAAATTGCATAAACTAACTTTCTCTTACAGGGAATGAAGCATTTCAGCATATGTGGACCCGAGTTCTCTTCATTCACTCATGAGCATTGACACAGTGTCACTGCTCATAGAAACGCTAAATTAAGCAATCTGGGCGTAATAGCTCTAACTTTACTTGCGGAGCTGAAAACAACTAACACATTAAGAAAACGCCTTTCTGCATTGCAAACAAGTGTCTATTTCATTTGAAACGAACATCTTTCATATTGGCAAGCTTTTTTCTTAACATCGCATAAACTAACTTTCTCTTACAGGGAAAAAAGCATTTCAGGATTTGTGGAACCGCATTCTCTCAGGAACACTGTCACAGTGTCACTAAACACAGGAATGCCAAATTAAGCTATCTGGGTATAGTAGCTCTAACTTTACTTGCGGAGGAGCAGAAAACAACGAACACATTAAAGAAAAGCGTTTCTGCATTGGAAGTAAGACTTTATTTCATTTGAAACAAACATCTTTCTTATTGGCAAGCTTTTATCTTAACATTGCATAAACTGACTATGTCTTACAGGGGAAAGACGCAGTCTAGCATATGTGGACCCGCTTTCTCTTCATTCTCTCATGAGCACTGACTAAGTGTCCCTGCTCATAGAAACGCTAAATTAAGACATCTGGGCGTAATAGCTCTAACTTTACTTTACTACTTTCGTATTGGAAAGCTTTTGTCTTAACATTGCATAAACTAACTTTCTCTTACAGGTAATGAAGCATTTCAGCGTATGTGGACCCGAATTCTCTTCAGTCACTCATGAGCATTGAAATAATATCACTGCTCATAGAAACGCTAAAATAAGCAATCTGGGCGTAATAGCTCTAACTTTACTTGCGGAGCTGAAAACAACTAACACATTAAGAAAACGCCTTTCTGCATTGTAAACAAGTGTCTGTTTCATTTGAAACGAACATCTTTCATATTGGCAAGCATTTCTCTTAACATTGCATAAACTAACTTTCTCTTACAGGGAATAAAGCATTTCAGCGTATGTGGACCCGAATTCTCTTCAGTCACTCATGAGTATTGACACAATATCACTGCTCATAGAAACGCTTAGTTCAACTGTCTGGGCGTAATAGCTCTAACTTTACTTGCGGAGCAGAAAACAACAAACACATTAAAGAAAAGCCTTTTTACATTGCAAATAAGACTTTATTTTATTTGAAACGAACATCTTTCATTTTGGCAAGCTTTTGTTTTAAAATTGCATAAACTGACATTTTCGTATTGGGAAAAAAGCATTTCAGCATATGTGGACCCGCATTCTCTCAGGAGCACTGACAGTGTTACAGTGCATAGAAACGCTAATTTAAGCAGTCTGGCCATAAGTAGCTCTCAGTTTACTTGCGGAGCAGAAAACCATTAACACATTAAAGAAAAGCGTTTCTGCATTGGAAGTAAGACTTTATTTCATTTGAAACAAACATCTTTCTTATTGGCAAGCTTTTAACTTAACATTGCATGAACTGACTTTCTCTTACAGGGGAAAGACGCAGTTTAGCATATGTGGACCCACATTCTCTTCATTCTCTCATGAGCACTGACTAAGTGTCCCTGCTCATAGAAACGCTAAATTAAGATGTCTGGGCAATAACAGCTCTAACTTTACTTGCGGAGCTGAAAACAACTAACACATTAAGAAAACGCCTTTCTGCATTGCAAACAAGTGTCTATTTCATTTGAAACGAACATCTTTCATATTGGCAAGCTTTTGTCTTAACATTGCATAAACTAACTTTCTCTTACAGGGAAAAAAGCATTTCAGGATTTGTGGAACCGCATTCTCTCAGGAACACTGTAACAGTGTCACTAAACACAGGAATCCTAAATTAAGCAATCTGGGCGTAAGAGCTCTAACTTTACTTGCGGAGCTGAAAACAACTAACACATTAAAGAAAAGCGTTTCTGCATTGGAAGTAACACTTTATTTCATTTGAAACAAACATCTTTCTAATTGGCAAGCTTTTATCTTAACATTGCATAAACTGACTTTCTCTTACAGGGGAAAGACGCAGTTTAGCATATGTGGACCCGCATTCTCTTCATTCTCTCATGAGAACTGACTAAGTGTCCCTGCTCATAGAAACGCTAAATTAAGACATCTGGGCAATAACAGCTCTAACTTTACTTGCTGAGCTGAAAACAACTAACACATTAAGAAAACGCAATTCTGCACTGCAAATAAGACTTTATTTCATTTGAAACAAACATCTTTCGTATTGGAAAGCTTTTGTCTTAACATTGCATAAACTAACTTTCTCTTACAGGTAATGAAGCATTTCAGCGTATGTGGACCCGAATTCTCTTCAGTCACTCATGAGCATTGAAATAATATCACTGCTCATAGAAACGCTAAATTAAGCAATCTGGGCGTAATAGCTCTAACTTTACTTGCGGAGCTGAAAACAACTAACACATTAAGAAAACGCCTTTCTGCATTGCAAACAAGTGTCTGTTTCATTTGAAACGAACATCTTTCATATTGGCAAGCTTTTGTCTTAACATTGCATGAACTAACTTTCTCTTACAGGGAATAAAGCATTTCAGCGTATGTGGACCCGAATTCTCTTCAGTCACTCATGAGCATTGACACAATATCACTGCTCATAGAAACGCTTAGTTCAACTGTCTGGGCGTAATAACTCTAACTTTACTTGCGGAGCTGAAAACAACTAACACATTAAAGAAAAGCGTTTCTGCATTGGAAGTAACACTTTATTTCATTTGAAACAAACATCTTTCATATTGGAAAGCTTTTGTCTTAAAATTGCATAAACTAACTTTCTCTTACAGGGAATGAAGCATTTCAGCATATGTGGACCCGAGTTCTCTTCATTCACTCATGAGCATTGACACAGTGTCACTGCTCATAGAAACGCTAAATTAAGCAATCTGGGCGTAATAGCTCTAACTTTACTTGCGGAGCTGAAAACAACTAACACATTAAGAAAACGCCTTTCTGCATTGCAAACAAGTGTCTATTTCATTTGAAACGAACATCTTTCATATTGGCAAGCTTTTTTCTTAACATCGCATAAACTAACTTTCTCTTACAGGGAAAAAAGCATTTCAGGATTTGTGGAACCGCATTCTCTCAGGAACACTGTCACAGTGTTACTAAACACAGGAATGCCAAATTAAGCTATCTGGGTATAGTAGCTCTAACTTTACTTGCGGAGGAGCAGAAAACAACGAACACATTAAAGATAAGCGTTTCTGCATTGGAAGTAAGACTTTATTTCATTTGAAACAAACATCTTTCTTATTGGCAAGCTTTTATCTTAACATTGCATAAACTGACTATGTCTTACAGGGGAAAGACGCAGTCTAGCATATGTGGACCCGCTTTCTCTTCATTCTCTCATGAGCACTGACTAAGTGTCCCTGCTCATAGAAACGCTAAATTAAGACATCTGGGCGTAATAGCTCTAACTTTACTTGCGGAGCTGAAAACAACTAACACATTAAAGAAAAGCGTTTCTGCATTGGAAGTAACACTTTATTTCATTTGAAACAAACATCTTTCATATTGGAAAGCTTTTGTCTTAACATTGCATAAACTAACTTTCTCTTACAGGGAATGAAGCATTTCAGCATATGTGGACCCGAATTCTCTTCAGTCACTCATGAGCACTGACACAGTGTCACTGCTCATAGAAACGCTAAATTAAGATATCTGGGCAATAACAGCTCTAACTTTACTTGCGGAGCTAAAAACAACTAACACATTAAGAAAACGCCTTTCTGCATTGCAAACAAGTGTCTATTTCATTTGAAACGAACATCTTTCATATTGGCAAGCTTTTGTCTTAACATTGCATGAACTAACTTTCTCTTACAGGGAAAAAAGCATTTCAGGATTTGTGGAACCGCATTCTCTCAGGAACACTGTCACAGTGTCACTAAACACAGGAATCCTAAATTAAGCGATCTGGGCGTAATAGCTCTAACTTTACTTGCGGAGCTGAAAACAACTAACACATTAAAGAAAAGCGTTTCTGCATTGGAAGTAACACTTTATTTCATTTGAAACAAACATCTTTCTAATTGGCAAGCTTTTATCTTAACATTGCATAAACTGACTTTCTCTTACAGGGGAAAGACGCAGTTTAGCATATGTGGACCCGCATTCTCTTCATTCTCTCATGAGAACTGACTAAGTGTCCCTGCTCATAGAAACGCTAAATTAAGACATCTGGGCAATAACAGCTCTAACTTTACTTGCTGAGCTGAAAACAACTAACACATTAAGAAAACGCAATTCTGCACTGCAAATAAGACTTTATTTCATTTGAAACAAACATCTTTCGTATTGGAAAGCTTTTGTCTTAACATTGCATAAACTAACTTTCTCTTACAGGTAATGAAGCATTTCAGCGTATGTGGACCCGAATTCTCTTCAGTCACTCATGAGCATTGAAATAATATCACTGCTCATAGAAACGCTAAAATAAGCAATCTGGGCGTAATAGCTCTAACTTTACTTGCGGAGCTGAAAACAACTAACACATTAAGAAAACGCCTTTCTGCATTGTAAACAAGTGTCTGTTTCATTTGAAACGAACATCTTTCATATTGGCAAGCATTTCTCTTAACATTGCATAAACTAACTTTCTCTTACAGGGAATAAAGCATTTCAGCGTATGTGGACCCGAATTCTCTTCAGTCACTCATGAGTATTGACACAATATCACTGCTCATAGAAACGCTTAGTTCAACTGTCTGGGCGTAATAGCTCTAACTTTACTTGCGGAGCAGAAAACAACAAACACATTAAAGAAAAGCCTTTTTACATTGCAAATAAGACTTTATTTTATTTGAAACGAACATCTTTCATTTTGGCAAGCTTTTGTTTTAAAATTGCATAAACTGACATTTTCGTATTGGGAAAAAAGCATTTCAGCATATGTGGACCCGCATTCTCTCAGGAGCACTGACAGTGTTACAGTGCATAGAAACGCTAATTTAAGCAGTCTGGCCATAAGTAGCTCTCAGTTTACTTGCGGAGCAGAAAACCATTAACACATTAAAGAAAAGCGTTTCTGCATTGGAAGTAAGACTTTATTTCATTTGAAACAAACATCTTTCTTATTGGCAAGCTTTTAACTTAAAATTGCATGAACTGACTTTCTCTTACAGGGGAAAGACGCAGTTTAGCATATGTGGACCCACATTCTCTTCATTCTCTCATGAGCACTGACTAAGTGTCCCTGCTCATAGAAACGCTAAATTAAGATGTCTGGGCAATAACAGCTCTAACTTTACTTGCGGAGCTGAAAACAACTAACACATTAAAGAAAAGCGTTTCTGCATTGGAAGTAACACTTTATTTCATTTGAAACAAACATCTTTCGTATTGGAAAGCTTTTGTCTTAACATTGCATAAACTAACTTTCTCTTACAGGTAATGAAGCATTTCAGCGTATGTGGACCCGAATTCTCTTCAGTCACTCATGAGCATTGAAATAATATCACTGCTCATAGAAACGCTAAATTAAGCAATCTGGGCGTAATAGCTCTAACTTTACTTGCGGAGCTGAAAACAACTAACACATTAAGAAAACGCCTTTCTGCATTGCAAACAAGTGTCTGTTTCATTTGAAACGAACATCTTTCATATTGGCAAGCTTTTGTCTTAACATTGCATAAACTAACTTTCTCTTACAGGGAATAAAGCATTTCAGCGTATGTGGACCCGAATTCTCTTCAGTCACTCATGAGCATTGACACAATATCACTGCTCATAGAAACGCTAAATTAAGCAATCTGGGCGTAATAGCTCTAACTTACTTGCGGAGCAGAAAACAACAAACACATTAAAGAAAAGCCTTTTTAAATTGCAAATAAGACTTTATTTTATTTGAAACGAACATCTTTCATTTTGGCAAGCTTTTGTTTTAAAATTGCATAAACTGACATTTTCGTATTGGAAAAAAGCATTTCAGCATATGTGGACCCGCATTCTCTCAGGAGCACTGACAGTGTTACAGTGCATAGAAACGCTAATTTAAGCAGTCTGGCCATAAGTAGCTCTCAGTTTACTTGCGGAGCAGAAAACCATTAACACATTAAAGAAAAGCGTTTCTGCATTGGAAGTAAGACTTTATTTCATTTGAAACAAACATCTTTCTTATTGGCAAGCTTTTAACTTAACATTGCATAAACTGACTTTCTCTTACAGGGGAAAGACGCAGTTTAGCATATGTGGACCCACATTCTCTTCATTCTCTCATGAGCACTGACTAAGTGTCCCTGCTCATAGAAACGCTAAATTAAGATGTCTGGGCAATAACAGCTCTAACTTTACTTGCGGAGCTGAAAACAACTAACACATTAAGAAAACGCCTTTCTGCATTGCAAACAAGTGTCTATTTCATTTGAAACGAACATCTTTCATATTGGCAAGCTTTTGTCTTAACAATGCATAAACTAACTTTCTCTTACAGGGAAAAAAGCATTTCAGGATTTGTGGAACCGCATTCTCTCAGGAACACTGTCACAGTGTCACTAAACACAGGAATCCTAAATTAAGCAATCTGGGCGTAATAGCTCTAACTTTACTTGCGGAGCTGAAAACAACTAACACATTAAAGAAAAGCGTTTCTACATTGGAAGTAACACTTTATTTCATTTGAAACAAACATCTTTCTAATTGGCAAGCTTTTATCTTAACATTGCATAAACTGACTTTCTCTTACAGGGGAAAGACGCAGTTTAGCATATGTGGACCCGCATTCTCTTCATTCTCTCATGAGAACTGACTAAGTGTCCCTGCTCATAGAAACGCTAAATTAAGACATCTGGGCAATAACAGCTCTAACTTTACTTGCTGAGCTGAAAACAACTAACACATTAAGAAAACGCAATTCTGCACTGCAAACAAGTGTCTGTTTCATTTGAAACGAACATCTTTCGTATTGGAAAGCTTTTGTCTTAACATTGCATAAACTAACTTTCTCTTACAGGTAATGAAGCATTTCAGCGTATGTGGACCCGAATTCTCTTCAGTCACTCATGAGCATTGACACAATATCACTGCTCATAGAAACGCTTAGTTCAACTGTCTGGGCGTAATAGCTCTAACTTTACTTGCGGAGCAGAAAACAACAAACACATTAAAGAAAAGCCTTTTTACATTGCAAATAAGACTTTATTTTATTTGAAACGAACATCTTTCATTTTGGCAAGCTTTTGTTTTAAAATTGCATAAACTGACATTTTCGTATTGGGAAAAAAGCATTTCAGCATATGTGGACCCGCATTCTCTCAGGAGCACTGACAGTGTTACAGTGCATAGAAACGCTAATTTAAGCAGTCTGGCCATAAGTAGCTCTCAGTTTACTTGCGGAGCAGAAAACCATTAACACATTAAAGAAAAGCGTTTCTGCATTGGAAGTAAGACTTTATTTCATTTGAAACAAACATCTTTCTTATTGGCAAGCTTTTAACTTAACATTGCATAAACTGACTTTCTCTTACAGGGGAAAGACGCAGTTTAGCATATGTGGACCCGCATTCTCTTCATTCTCTCATGAGCACTGACTAAGTGTCCCTGCTCATAGAAACGCTAAATTAAGATGTCTGGGCAATAACAGCTCTAACTTTACTTGCGGAGCTGAAAACAACTAACACATTAAGAAAACGCCTTTCTGCATTGCAAACAAGTGTCTATTTCATTTGAAACGAACATCTTTCATATTGGCAAGCTTTTGTCTTAACATTGCATAAACTAACTTTCTCTTACAGGGAAAAAAGCATTTCAGGATTTGTGGAACCGCATTCTCTCAGGAACACTGTCACAGTGTCACTAAACACAGGAATGCCAAATTAAGCTATCTGGGTATAGTAGCTCTAACTTTACTTGCGGAGGAGCAGAAAACAACGAACACATTAAAGAAAAACGTTTCTGCATTGGAAGTAAGACTTTATTTCATTTGAAACAAACATCTTTCTTATTGGCAAGCTTTTATCTTAACATTGCATAAACTGACTATGTCTTACAGGGGAAAGACGCAGTCTAGCATATGTGGACCCGCTTTCTCTTCATTCTCTCATGAGCACTGACTAAGTGTCCCTGCTCATAGAAACGCTAAATTAAGACATCTGGGCGTAATAGCTCTAACTTTACTTGCGGAGCTGAAAACAACTAACACATTAAAGAAAAGCGTTTCTGCATTGGAAGTAACACTTTATTTCATTTGAAACAAACATCTTTCATATTGGAAAGCTTTTGTCTTAAAATTGCTTAAACTAACTTTCTCTTACAGGGAATAAAGCATTTCAGCATATGTGGACCCGAGTTCTCTTCATTCACTCATGAGCATTGACACAGTGTCACTGCTCATAGAAACGCTAAATTAAGCAATCTGGGCGTAATAGCTCTAACTTTACTTGCGGAGCTGAAAACAACTAACACATTAAGAAAACGCCTTTCTGCATTGCAAACAAGTGTCTATTTCATTTGAAACGAACATCTTTCATATTGGCAAGCTTTTTTCTTAACATCGCATAAACTAACTTTCTCTTACAGGGAAAAAAGCATTTCAGGATTTGTGGAACCGCATTCTCTCAGGAACACTGTCACAGTGTCACTAAACACAGGAATGCCAAATTAAGCTATCTGGGTATAGTAGCTCTAACTTTACTTGCGGAGGAGCAGAAAACAACGAACACATTAAAGAAAAGCGTTTCTGCATTGGAAGTAACACTTTATTTCATTTGAAACAAACATCTTTCTAATTGGCAAGCTTTTATCTTAACATTGCATAAACTGACTTTCTCTTACAGGGGAAAGACGCAGTTTAGCATATGTGGACTCGCATTCTCTTCATTCTCTCATGAGCACTGACTAAGTGTCCCTGCTCATAGAAACGCTAAATTAAGATATCTGGGCAATAACAGCTCTAACTTTACTTGCGGAGCTGAAAACAACTAAAGCATTAAGAAAACGCAATTCTGCACTGCAAATAAGACTTTATTTCATTTGAAACAAACATCTTTCATATTGGAAAGCTTTTGTCTTAACATTGCATAAACTAACTTTCTCTTACAGGGAATGAAGCATTTCAGCATATGTGGACCCGAATTCTCTTCAGTCACTCATGAGCACTGACACAGTGTCACTGCTCATAGAAACGCTAAATTAAGATATCTGGGCAATAACAGCTCTAACTTTACTTGCGGAGCTAAAAACAACTAACACATTAAGAAAACGCCTTTCTGCATTGCAAACAAGTGTCTATTTCATTTGAAACGAACATCTTTCATATTGGCAAGCTTTTGTCTTAACATTGCATGAACTAACTTTCTCTTACAGGGAAAAAAGCATTTCAGGATTTGTGGAACCGCATTCTCTCAGGAACACTGTCACAGTGTCACTAAACACAGGAATCCTAAATTAAGCAATCTGGGCGTAATAGCTCTAACTGTACTTGCGGAGCTGAAAACAACTAACACATTAAAGAAAAGCGTTTCTGCATTGGAAGTAACACTTTATTTCATTTGAAACAAACATCTTTCTAATTGGCAAGCTTTTATCTTAACATTGCATAAACTGACTTTCTCTTACAGGGGAAAGACGCAGTTTAGCATATGTGGACCCGCATTCTCTTCATTCTCTCATGAGAACTGACTAAGTGTCCCTGCTCATAGAAACGCTAAATTAAGACATCTGGGCAATAACAGCTCTAACTTTACTTGCTGAGCTGAAAACAACTAACACATTAAGAAAACGCAATTCTGCACTGCAAATAAGACTTTATTTCATTTGAAACAAACATCTTTCGTATTGGAAAGCTTTTGTCTTAACATTGCATAAACTAACTTTCTCTTACAGGTAATGAAGCATTTCAGCGTATGTGGACCCGAATTCTCTTCAGTCACTCATGAGCATTGAAATAATATCACTGCTCATAGAAACGCTAAATTAAGCAATCTGGGCGTAATAGCTCTAACTTTACTTGCGGAGCTGAAAACAACTAACACATTAAGAAAACGCCTTTCTGCATTGCAAACAAGTGTCTCTTTCATTTGACACGAATATCTTTCATATTGGCAAGCTTTTGTCTTAACATTGCATGAACTAACTTTCTCTTAGAGGGAATAAAGCATTTCAGCGTATGTGGACCCGAATTCTCTTCAGTCACTCATGAGCATTGACACAATATCACTGCTCATAGAAACGCTTAGTTCAACTGTCTGGGCGTAATAGCTCTAACTTTACTTGCGGAGCAGAAAACAACAAACACATTAAAGAAAAGCCTTTTTACATTGCAAATAAGACTTTATTTTATTTGAAACGAACATCTTTCATTTTGGCAAGCTTTTGTTTTAAAATTGCATAAACTGACATTTTCGTATTGGGAAAAAAGCATTTCAGCATATGTGGACCCGCATTCTCTCAGGAGCACTGACAGTGTTACAGTGCATAGAAACGCTAATTTAAGCAGTCTGGCCATAAGTAGCTCTCAGTTTACTTGCGGAGCAGAAAACCATTAACACATTAAAGAAAAGCGTTTCTGCATTGGAAGTAAGACTTTATTTCATTTGAAACAAACATCTTTCTTATTGGCAAGCTTTTAACTTAACATTGCATAAACTGACTTTCTCTTACAGGGGAAAGACGCAGTTTAGCATATGTGGACCCACATTCTCTTCATTCTCTCATGAGCACTGACGAAGTGTCCCTGCTCATAGAAACGCTAAATTAAGATGTCTGGGCAATAACAGCTCTAACTTTACTTGCGGAGCTGAAAACAACTAACACATTAAGAAAACGCCTTTCTGCATTGCAAACAAGTGTCTATTTCATTTGAAACGAACATCTTTCATATTGGCAAGCTTTTGTCTTAACAATGCATAAACTAACTTTCTCTTACAGGGAAAAAAGCATTTCAGGATTTGTGGAACCGCATTCTCTCAGGAACACTGTCACAGTGTCACTAAACACAGGAATCCTAAATTAAGCAATCTGGGCGTAATAGCTCTAACTTTACTTGCGGAGCTGAAAACAACTAACACATTAAAGAAAAGCGTTTCTGCATTGGAAGTAACACTTTATTTCATTTGAAACAAACATCTTTCTAATTGGCAAGCTTTTATCTTAACATTGCATAAACTGACTTTCTCTTACAGGGGAAAGACGCAGTTTAGCATATGTGGACCCGCATTCTCTTCATTCTCTCATGAGAACTGACTAAGTGTCCCTGCTCATAGAAACGCTAAATTAAGACATCTGGGCAATAACAGCTCTAACTTTACTTGCTGAGCTGAAAACAACTAACACATTAAGAAAACGCAATTCTGCACTGCAAACAAGTGTCTGTTTCATTTGAAACGAACATCTTTCGTATTGGAAAGCTTTTGTCTTAACATTGCATAAACTAACTTTCTCTTACAGGTAATGAAGCATTTCAGCGTATGTGGACCCGAATTCTCTTCAATCACTCATGAGCATTGACACAATATCACTGCTCATAGAAACGCTTAGTTCAACTGTCTGGGCGTAATAGCTCTAACTTTACTTGCGGAGCAGAAAACAACAAACACATTAAAGAAAAGCCTTTTTACATTGCAAATAAGACTTTATTTTATTTGAAACGAACATCTTTCATTTTGGCAAGCTTTTGTTTTAAAATTGCATAAACTGACATTTTCGTATTGGGAAAAAAGCATTTCAGCATATGTGGACCCGCATTCTCTCAGGAGCACTGACAGTGTTACAGTGCATAGAAACGCTAATTTAAGCAGTCTGGCCATAAGTAGCTCTCAGTTTACTTGCGGAGCAGAAAACCATTAACACATTAAAGAAAAGCGTTTCTGCATTGGAAGTAAGACTTTATTTCATTTGAAACAAACATCTTTCTTATTGGCAAGCTTTTAACTTAACATTGCATAAACTGACTTTCTCTTACAGGGGAAAGACGCAGTTTAGCATATGTGGACCCGCATTCTCTTCATTCTCTCATGAGCACTGACTAAGTGTCCCTGCTCATAGAAACGCTAAATTAAGATGTCTGGGCAATAACAGCTCTAACTTTACTTGCGGAGCTGAAAACAACTAACACATTAAGAAAACGCCTTTCTGCATTGCAAACAAGTGTCTATTTCATTTGAAACGAACATCTTTCATATTGGCAAGCTTTTGTCTTAACATTGCATAAACTAACTTTCTCTTACAGGGAAAAAAGCATTTCAGGATTTGTGGAACCGCATTCTCTCAGGAACACTGTCACAGTGTCACTAAACACAGGAATGCCAAATTAAGCTATCTGGGTATAGTAGCTCTAACTTTACTTGCGGAGGAGCAGAAAACAACGAACACATTAAAGAAAAGCGTTTCTGCATTGGAAGTAAGACTTTATTTCATTTGAAACAAACATCTTTCTTATTGGCAAGCTTTTATCTTAACATTGCATAAACTGACTATGTCTTACAGGGGAAAGACGCAGTCTAGCATATGTGGACCCGCTTTCTCTTCATTCTCTCATGAGCACTGACTAAGTGTCCCTGCTCATAGAAACGCTAAATTAAGACATCTGGGCGTAATAGCTCTAACTTTACTTGCGGAGCTGAAAACAACTAACACATTAAAGAAAAGCGTTTCTGCATTGGAAGTAACACTTTATTTCATTTGAAACAAACATCTTTCATATTGGAAAGCTTTTGTCTTAAAATTGCTTAAACTAACTTTCTCTTACAGGGAATAAAGCATTTCAGCATATGTGGACCCGAGTTCTCTTCATTCACTCATGAGCATTGACACAGTGTCACTGCTCATAGAAACGCTAAATTAAGCAATCTGGGCGTAATAGCTCTAACTTTACTTGCGGAGCTGAAAACAACTAACACATTAAGAAAACGCCTTTCTGCATTGCAAACAAGTGTCTATTTCATTTGAAACGAACATCTTTCATATTGGCAAGCTTTTTTCTTAACATCGCATAAACTAACTTTCTCTTACAGGGAAAAAAGCATTTCAGGATTTGTGGAACCGCATTCTCTCAGGAACACTGTCACAGTGTCACTAAACACAGGAATGCCAAATTAAGCTATCTGGGTATAGTAGCTCTAACTTTACTTGCGGAGGAGCAGAAAACAACGAACACATTAAAGAAAAGCGTTTCTGCATTGGAAGTAACACTTTATTTCATTTGAAACAAACATCTTTCTAATTGGCAAGCTTTTATCTTAACATTGCATAAACTGACTTTCTCTTACAGGGGAAAGACGCAGTTTAGCATATGTGGACTCGCATTCTCTTCATTCTCTCATGAGCACTGACTAAGTGTCCCTGCTCATAGAAACGCTAAATTAAGATATCTGGGCAATAACAGCTCTAACTTTACTTGCGGAGCTGAAAACAACTAAAGCATTAAGAAAACGCAATTCTGCACTGCAAATAAGACTTTATTTCATTTGAAACAAACATCTTTCATATTGGAAAGCTTTTGTCTTAACATTGCATAAACTAACTTTCTCTTACAGGGAATGAAGCATTTCAGCATATGTGGACCCGAATTCTCTTCAGTCACTCATGAGCACTGACACAGTGTCACTGCTCATAGAAACGCTAAATTAAGATATCTGGGCAATAACAGCTCTAACTTTACTTGCGGAGCTAAAAACAACTAACACATTAAGAAAACGCCTTTCTGCATTGCAAACAAGTGTCTATTTCATTTGAAACGAACATCTTTCATATTGGCAAGCTTTTGTCTTAACATTGCATGAACTAACTTTCTCTTACAGGGAAAAAAGCATTTCAGGATTTGTGGAACCGCATTCTCTCAGGAACACTGTCACAGTGTCACTAAACACAGGAATCCTAAATTAAGCAATCTGGGCGTAATAGCTCTAACTGTACTTGCGGAGCTGAAAACAACTAACACATTAAAGAAAAGCGTTTCTGCATTGGAAGTAACACTTTATTTCATTTGAAACAAACATCTTTCTAATTGGCAAGCTTTTATCTTAACATTGCATAAACTGACTTTCTCTTACAGGGGAAAGACGCAGTTTAGCATATGTGGACCCGCATTCTCTTCATTCTCTCATGAGAACTGACTAAGTGTCCCTGCTCATAGAAACGCTAAATTAAGACATCTGGGCAATAACAGCTCTAACTTTACTTGCTGAGCTGAAAACAACTAACACATTAAGAAAACGCAATTCTGCACTGCAAATAAGACTTTATTTCATTTGAAACAAACATCTTTCGTATTGGAAAGCTTTTGTCTTAACATTGCATAAACTAACTTTCTCTTACAGGTAATGAAGCATTTCAGCGTATGTGGACCCGAATTCTCTTCAGTCACTCATGAGCATTGAAATAATATCACTGCTCATAGAAACGCTAAATTAAGCAATCTGGGCGTAATAGCTCTAACTTTACTTGCGGAGCTGAAAACAACTAACACATTAAGAAAACGCCTTTCTGCATTGCAAACAAGTGTCTCTTTCATTTGACACGAATATCTTTCATATTGGCAAGCTTTTGTCTTAACATTGCATGAACTAACTTTCTCTTAGAGGGAATAAAGCATTTCAGCGAATGTGGACCCGAATTCTCTTCAGTCACTCATGAGCATTGACACAATATCACTGCTCATAGAAACGCTTAGTTCAACTGTCTGGGCGTAATAGCTCTAACTTTACTTGCGGAGCAGAAAACAACAAACACATTAAAGAAAAGCCTTTTTACATTGCAAATAAGACTTTATTTTATTTGAAACGAACATCTTTCATTTTGGCAAGCTTTTGTTTTAAAATTGCATAAACTGACATTTTCGTATTGGGAAAAAAGCATTTCAGCATATGTGGACCCGCATTCTCTCAGGAGCACTGACAGTGTTACAGTGCATAGAAACGCTAATTTAAGCAGTCTGGCCATAAGTAGCTCTCAGTTTACTTGCGGAGCAGAAAACCATTAACACATTAAAGAAAAGCGTTTCTGCATTGGAAGTAAGACTTTATTTCATTTGAAACAAACATCTTTCTTATTGGCAAGCTTTTAACTTAACATTGCATAAACTGACTTTCTCTTACAGGGGAAAGACGCAGTTTAGCATATGTGGACCCACATTCTCTTCATTCTCTCATGAGCACTGACTAAGTGTCCCTGCTCATAGAAACGCTAAATTAAGATGTCTGGGCAATAACAGCTCTAACTTTACTTGCGGAGCTGAAAACAACTAACACATTAAGAAAACGCCTTTCTGCATTGCAAACAAGTGTCTATTTCATTTGAAACGAACATCTTTCATATTGGCAAGCTTTTGTCTTAACAATGCATAAACTAACTTTCTCTTACAGGGAAAAAAGCATTTCAGGATTTGTGGAACCGCATTCTCTCAGGAACACTGTCACAGTGTCACTAAACACAGGAATCCTAAATTAAGCAATCTGGGCGTAATAGCTCTAACTTTACTTGCGGAGCTGAAAACAACTAACACATTAAAGAAAAGCGTTTCTGCATTGGAAGTAACACTTTATTTCATTTGAAACAAACATCTTTCTAATTGGCAAGCTTTTATCTTAACATTGCATAAACTGACTTTCTCTTACAGGGGAAAGACGCAGTTTAGCATATGTGGACCCGCATTCTCTTCATTCTCTCATGAGAACTGACTAAGTGTCCCTGCTCATAGAAACGCTAAATTAAGACATCTGGGCAATAACAGCTCTAACTTTACTTGCTGAGCTGAAAACAACTAACACATTAAGAAAACGCAATTCTGCACTGCAAATAAGACTTTATTTCATTTGAAACAAACATCTTTCGTATTGGAAAGCTTTTGTCTTAACATTGCATAAACTAACTTTCTCTTACAGGTAATGAAGCATTTCAGCGTATGTGGACCCGAATTCTCTTCAGTCACTCATGAGCATTGAAATAATATCACTGCTCATAGAAACGCTAAATTAAGCAATCTGGGCGTAATAGCTCTAACTTTACTTGCGGAGCTGAAAACAACTAACACATTAAGAAAACGCCTTTCTGCATTGCAAACAAGTGTCTCTTTCATTTGAAACGAATATCTTTCATATTGGCAAGCTTTTGTCTTAACATTGCATGAACTAACTTTCTCTTAGAGGGAATAAAGCATTTCAGCGTATGTGGACCCGAATTCTCTTCAGTCACTCATGAGCATTGACACAATATCACTGCTCATAGAAACGCTTAGTTCAACTGTCTGGGCGTAATAGCTCTAACTTTACTTGCGGAGCAGAAAACAACAAACACATTAAAGAAAAGCCTTTTTACATTGCAAATAAGACTTTATTTTATTTGAAACGAACATCTTTCATTTTGGCAAGCTTTTGTTTTAAAATTGCATAAACTGACATTTTCGTATTGGGAAAAAAGCATTTCAGCATATGTGGACCCGCATTCTCTCAGGAGCACTGACAGTGTTACAGTGCATAGAAACGCTAATTTAAGCAGTCTGGCCATAAGTAGCTCTCAGTTTACTTGCGGAGCAGAAAACCATTAACACATTAAAGAAAAGCGTTTCTGCATTGGAAGTAAGACTTTATTTCATTTGAAACAATCATCTTTCTTATTGGCAAGCTTTTAGCTTAACATTGCATAAACTGACTTTCTCTTACAGGGGAAAGACGCAGTTTAGCATATGTGGACCCACATTCTCTTCATTCTCTCATGAGCACTGACTAAGTGTCCCTGCTCATAGAAACGCTAAATTAAGATGTCTGGGCAATAACAGCTCTAATTTTACTTGCGGAGCTGAAAACAACTAACACATTAAGAAAACGCCTTTCTGCTTTGCAAACAAGTGTCTATTTCATTTGAAACGAACATCTTTCATATTGGCAAGCTTTTGTCTTAACATTGCATACACTAACTTTCTCTTACAGGGAATGAAGCATTTCAGCATATGTGGACCCGAGTTCTCTTCATTCACTCATTAGCACTGACACAGTGTCACTGCTCATAGAAACGCTAAATTAAGCAATCTGGGCGTAATAGCTCTAACTTTACTTGCGGAGCTGAAAACAACTAACACATTAAAGAAAAGCGTTTCTGCATTGGAAGTAACACTTTATTTCATTTGAAACGAACATCTTTCATATTGGCAAGCTTTTGTCTTAACATTGCATAAACTAACTTTCTCTTACAGGGAAAATAGCATTTCAGGATTTGTGAAACCGCATTCTATCAGGAACACTGTCACAGTGTCACTAAACACAGGAATGCCAAATTAAGCTATCTGGGTATAGTAGCTCTAACTTTACTTGCGGAGGAGCAGAAAACAACGAACACATTAAAGAAAAGCGTTTCTGCATTGGAAGTAAGATTTTATTTCATTTGAAACAAACATCTTTCTTATTGGCAAGCTTTTATCTTAACATTGCATAAACTGACTATGTCTTACAGGGGAAAGACGCAGTCTAGCATATGTGGACCCGCTTTCTCTTCATTCTCTCATGAGCACTGACTAAGTGTCCCTGCTCATAGAAACGCTAAATTAAGATGTCTTGGCAATAACAGCTCTAACTTTACTTGCGGAGCTGAAAACAACTAACACATTAAGAAAACGCAATTCTGCACTGCAAATAAGACTGTATTTCATTTGAAACAAACATCTTTCATATTGGAAAGCTTTTGTCTTAACATTGCATAAACTAACTTTCTCTTACAGGTAATGAAGCATTTCAGCATATGTGGACCCGAGTTCTCTTCAGTCACTCATGAGCATTGACACAATATCACTGCTCATAGAAACGCTAAATTAAGCAATCTGGGCGTAATAGCTCTAACTTTACTTGCGGAGCTGAAAACAACTAACACGTTAAGAAAACGCCTTTCTGCATTGCAAACAAGTCTTTATTTAATTTGAAACGAACATCTTTCATATTGGCAAGCTTTTGTCTTAACATTGCATAAACTGACGTTCTATTACAGGGAAATACGCTTTTCAGCATATGTGGACCCCAATTCGCTCATGAGCATTGACAGTGACATTGTCCAAAGAAACGCCAAATTCAGCAGTCTGGGAATAGGTAGCTCTAAGTTTACTTCCGAAGCAGAAAACAACTAGTACATTAAAGTAAAACCTTTTTGCACTGCAAATGAGCCTTTATTTCAATTGGAACAGCCATCTTTCATATTAGCAAGCTTTTATTTTAACATTGCATAAACTGACTTTTTCTTACAGGGAATGAAGCATTTCAGCATATGTGGACCCGAGTTCTCTTCATTCTCTCATGAGCATTGACACAGTATCACTGCTCATAGAAACGCTTAGTTAAGCTGTATGGGCGTAATAGCTCTAACTTTACTTGCGGAGCTGAAAACAACTAACACATTAAGAAAACGCCTTTCTGCATTGCAAACAAGTCTTTATTTCATTTGAAACGAACATCTTTCATATTGGCAAGCTTTTGTCTTAACATTGCATAAACTAACTTTCTCTTACAGGGAATGAAGCATTTCAGCATATTTGGATCCGAGTTCTCTTCATTCACTCATGAGCACTGACACGGTGTCACTGTTCATAGAAACGCTAAATTAAGCAATCTGGGCGTAATAGCTCTAACTTTACTTGCGGAGCAGAAAACAACAAACACATTAAAGAAACGCCTTTTTGCATTGCAAATAAGACTTTATTTTATTTGAAACGAACATTTTTCATATTGGCAAGCTTTTGTTTTAATATTGCATAAACTGACATTTTCTTACAGGGAAAAAAGAATTTCAGGATTTGTGGACCCGCATTCGCTCAGGAGCACTGACAGTGTTACTGTGCATAGAAACGCTAATTTAAGCTGTCTGGCCATAAGTAGCTCTCAGTTTACTTGCGGAGCAGAAAACCATTAACACATTAAAGAAAAGCGTTTCTGCATTGCAAATAAGACTTTATTTCATTTGAAAGGAACATTTTTCATACTGGCAAGCTTTTGTCTTAACATTGCATAAACTGCCTTTCTCTTACAGGGGAAAGACGCAGTTTAGCATATGTGGACCCGCATTCTCTTCATTCTCTTATGAGCACTGACTAAGTTGTCCCTGCTCATAGAAACGCTAAATTAAGATGTCTGGGCAATAACAGCTCTAACTTTACTTGCGGAGCTGAAAACAACTAGCACATTAAAGTAATGCCTTTTTGCACTGCAAATGAGCCTTTATTTCATTTGAAATAAACATCATTCATATTGGCAAGCTTTTGTCTAAACATTGCATTAACTGAGTCTCTCTTACAGGGAACGAAGCGTTTCAGCATATGTGGACCCGCGTTCTCTTCATTCTCTCATGAGCACTGACGCAGTGTCCCTGCTCATAGAAACGCTACATTCAGCTGTCTGGTCGTAATAGCTCTAACTTTACTTGCGGAGCAGAAAACATCAAACACATAAAAAGAAACGCCTTTCTGCATTGCAAATAAGACTTTATTTCATTTGAAACGAACATTTTTCATATTGGCAAGCTTTTGTTTTAACATTGCATAAACTGACGTTCTATTACAGGGAAATACGCTTTTCAGCATATGTGGACCCCAATTCGCTCATGAGCATTGACAGTGACATTGTCCAAAGAAACGCCAAATTCAGCAGTCTGGGAATAGGTAGCTATAAATTTACTTGCGAAGCAGAAAACAACTAGTACATTAAAGTAATAACTTTTTTCACTGCAAATGAGCCTTTATTTCATTTGAAACGAACATCTTTCATATTAGCAAGCTTTTATTTTAACATTTCATGAACTGACTTTCTTTTAAAGGGAATGAAGCATTTCAGCATATGTGGACCCGAATTCTCTTCAGTCACTCATGAGCGTTGACACAATATCACTGCTCATAGAAACGCTTAGTTCAACTGTCTGGGCGTATAATAGCTCTAACTTTACTTGCGGAGCAGAAAACAACAAACACATTAAAGCAACACCTTTTTGCATTGCAAATAAGACTTTATTTTATTTGAAACGAACATTTTTCATATTGGCAAGCTTTTGTTTTAATATTGCATAAACTGACATTTTCTTACAGGGAAAAAAGCATTTCAGGATTTGTGGAACCGCATTCTCTCAGGAACACTGTCAAAGTGTCACTAAACACAGGAATGCCAAATTAAGCTATCTGGGTATAGTAGCTCTAACTTTACTTGCGGAGGAGCAGAAAACAACGAACACATTAAAGAAAAGCGTTTCTGCATTGGAAGTAAGACTTTATTTCATTTGAAACAAACATCTTTCTTATTGGCAAGCTTTTATCTTAACATTGCATAAACTGACTATGTCTTACAGGGGAAAGACGCAGTCTAGCATATGTGGACCCGCTTTCTCTTCATTCTCTCATGAGAACTGACACAGTATCACTGCTCATAGAAACGCTAAATTAAGATGTCTTGGCAATAACAGCTCTAACTTTACTTGCGGAGCTGAAAACAACTATCACATTAAGAAAACGCAATTCTGCACTGCAAATAAGACTGTATTTCATTTGAAACAAACATCTTTCATATTGGAAAGCTTTTGTCTTAACATTGCATAAACAAACTTTCTCTTACAGGGAACGATGCGTTTCAGCATATGTGGACCCGCGTTCTCTTCATTCTCTCATGAGCACTGACACAGTATCACTGCTCATAGAAACGCTACATTCAGCTGTCTGGTCGTAATAGCTCTAACTTTACTTGCGGAGCAGAAAACAACAAACACATTAAAGAAACGCCTTTCCGCATTGCAAATAAGACTTTATTTCATTTGAAACGAACATTTTTCAAATTGGCAAGCTTTTGTTTTAACATTGCATAAACTGACGTTCTATTACAGGGAAATACGTTTTTCAGCATATGTGGACCCCAATTCGCTCATGAGCATTGACAGTGATATTGTCCAAAGAAACGCTAAATTCAGCAGTCTGGGAATAGGTAGCTCTAAGTTTACTTGCGAAGCAGAAAACAACTAGTACATTAAAGTAATACCTTTTTGCACTGCAAATGAGCCTTTATTTAATTTGAAACAACCATCTTTCATGTTAGCAAGCTTTTATTTTAACATTGCATAAACTGACTTTCTTTTAAAGGGAATGAAGCATTTCAGCATATGTGGACCCGTGTTCTCTTCATTCTCTCATGAGCATTGACACAGTATCACTGCTCATAGAAACGCTTAGTTAAGCTGTATGGGCGTAATAGCTCTATCTTTACTTGCGGAGCAGAAAACAACAAACACATTAAAGAAATAAGACTTTATTTTATTTGAAACGAACATTTTTCATATTGGCAAGCTTTTATTTTAATATTGCATAAACTGACATTTTCTTACAGGGAAAAAAGCATTTCAGGATTTGTGGAACCGCATTCTCTCAGGAACACTGTCACAGTGTCACTAATCACAGAAATGCCAAATTAAGCTATCTGGGTATAGTAGATCTAACTTTACTTGCGGAGGAGCAGAAAACAACGAACACATTAAAGAAATGCCTTTCTGCATTGCAAATAAGACTTTATTTCATTTGAAAGGAACATTTTTCATATTGGCAAGCTTTTGTCTTAACATTGCATAAACTGCCTTTCTCTTACAGGAAACGAAGCGTTTCAGCATATGTGGACCCGCGTTCTCTTCATTCTCTCATGAGCACTGACTAAGTGTCCCTGCTCATAGAAACGCTAAATTAAGATGTCTGGGCAATAACAGCTCTAACTTTACTTGCGGAGCTGAAAACAACTAGCACATTAAAGTAATGCTTTTTGCACTGCAAATGAGCCTTTATTTCATTTGAAATAGACATCTTTCATATTGGCAAGCTTTTGTCTAAACATTGCATTAACTGAGTCTCTCTTACACGGAACGAAGCGTTTCAGCATATGTGGACCCGCGTTCTCTTCATTCTCTCATGAGCACTGACGCAGTGTCCCTGCTCATAGAAACGCTACATTCAGCTGTCTGGTCGTAATAGCTCTAACTTTACTTGCGGAGCAGAAAACAACAAACACATTAAAGAAACGCCTTTTTGCATTGCAAATAAGACTTTATTTCATTTGAAACGAACATTTTTCAAATTGGCAAGCTTTTGTTTTAACATTGCATAAACTGACGTTCTATTACAGGGAAATACGCTTTTCAGCATATGTGGACCCCAATTCGCTCATGAGCATTGACAGTGACATTGTCCAAAGAAACGCTAAATTCAGCAGTCTGGGAATAGGTAGCTCTAAGTTTACTTGCGAAGCAGAAAACAACTAGTACATTAAAGTAATACCTTTTTGCACTGCAAATGAGCCTTTATTTAATTTGAAACAACCATCTTTCATATTAGCAAGCTTTTATTTTAACATTGCATAAACTGACTTTCTCTTACAGGGAATGAAGCATTTCAGCATATGTGGACCCGAGTTCTCTTCATTCACTCATGAGCACTGACACAGTGTCACTGCTCATAGAAACGCTAAATTAAGCAATCTGGGTGTAATAGCTCTAACTTTACTTGCGGAGCTGAAAACAACTAACACATTAAGAAAACGCAATTCTGCACTGCAAATAAGACTGTATTTCATTTGAAACAAACATCTTTCATATTGGAAAGCTTTTGTCTTAACATTGCATAAACTAACGTTCTCTTACAGGGAATGAAGCATTTCAGCATATGTGGACCTGAGTTCTCTTCATTCACTCATGAGCACTGACACAGTGTCACTGCTCATAGAAACGCTAAATTAAGCAATCTGGGCGTAATAGCTCTAACTTTACTTGCGGAGCTGAAAACAACTAATACATTAAAGAAAAGCGTTTCTGCATTGGAAGTAACACTTTATTTCATTTGAAACAAACATCTTTCTAATTGGCAAGCTTTTATCTTAACATTGCATAAACTGACTTTCTCTTACAGGGGAAACACGCAGTTTAGCATATGTAGACCCGCATTCTCTTCATTCTCTCATGAGAACTGACTAAGTGTCCCTGCTCATAGAAACGCTAAATTAAGACATCTGGGCAATAACAGCTCTAACTTTACTTGCGGAGCTGAAAACAACTAACACATTAAGAAAACGCAATTCTGCACTGCAAATAAGACTTTATTTCATTTGAAACAAACATCTTTCGTATTGGAAAGCTTTTGTCTTAACATTGCATAAACTAACTTTCTCTTACAGGTAATGAAGCATTTCAGCATATGTGGACCCGAGTTCTCTTCAGTCACTCATGAGCATTGAAACAATATCACTGCTCATAGAAACGCTTAGTTCAACTGTCTGGGCGTAATAGCTCTAACTTTACTTGCGGAGCAGAAAACAACAAACACATTAAAGAAACGCCTTTTTACATTGCAAATAAGACTTTATTTTATTTGAAACGAACATCTTTCATTTTGGCAAGCTTTTGTTTTAAAATTGCATAAAATGACATTTTCTATTGGGAAAAAAGCATTTCAGCATATGTGGACCCGCATTCTCTCAGGAGCACTGACAGTGTTACAGTGCATAGAAACGCTAATTTAAGCAGTCTGGCCATAAGTAGCTCCCAGTTTACTTGCGGAGCAGAAAACCATTAACACATTAAAGAAAAGCGTTTCTGCATTGGAAGTAAGACTTTATTTCATTTGAAACAAACATCTTTCTTATTGGCAAGCTTTTATCTTAACATTGCATAAACTGACTTTCTCTTACAGGGGAAAGACGCAGTTTAGCATATGTGGACCCGAGTTCTCTTCATTCACTCATGAGCACTGACACAGTGTCACTGCTCATAGAAACGCTAAATTAAACAATCTGGGCGTAATAGCTCTAACTTTACTTGCGGAGCTGAAAACAACTAACACATTAAGAAAACGCAATTCTGCACTGCAAATAAGACTTAATTTCATTTGAAACAAACATCTTTCATATGGGAAAGCTTTTGTCTTAACATTGCATAAACTATCTTTCTCTTACAGGGAATGAAGCATTTCAGCATATGTGGACACGAGTTCTCTTCATTCACTCATGAGCACTGACACAGTCTCACTGCTCATAGAAACGCTAAATTAAGCAATCTGGGTGTAATAGCTCTAACTTTACTTGCGGAGCTGAAAACAACTAACACATTAAGAAAACGCAATTCTGCACTGCAAATAAGACTGTATTTCATTTGAAACAAACATCTTTCATATTGGAAAGCTTTTGTCTTAACATTGCATAAACTAACGTTCTCTTACAGGGAATGAAGCATTTCAGCATATGTGGACCCGAGTTCTCTTCATTCACTCATGAGCACTGACACAGTGTCACTGCTCATAGAAACGCTAAATTAAGCAATCTGGGCGTAATAGCTCTATCTTTACTTGCGGAGCTGAAAACAACTAACACATTAAAGAAAAGCGTTTCTGCATTGGAAGTAACACTTTATTTCATTTGAAACAAACATCTTTCTAATTGGCAAGCTTTTATCTTAACATTGCATAAACTATCTTTCTCTTACAGGGAATGAAGCATTTCAGCATATGTGGACCCGAGTTCTCTTCAGTCACTCATGAGCATTGAAACAATATCACTGCTCATAGAAACGCTTAGTTCAACTGTCTGGGCGTAATAGCTCTAACTTTACTTGCGGAGCAGAAAACAACAAACACATTAAAGAAACGCCTTTTTACATTGCAAATAAGACTTTATTTTATTTGAAACTAACATCTTTCATTTTGGCAAGCTTTTGTTTTAAAATTGCATAAACTGACATTTTCGTATTGGGAAAAAAGCATTTCAGCATATGTGGACCCGCATTCTCTCAGGAGCACTGACAGTGTTACAGTGCATAGAAACGCTAATTTAAGCAGTCTGGCCATAAGTAGCTCTCAGTTTACTTGCGGAGCTGAAAACAACTAACACATTAAGAAAACGCCTTTCTGCATTGCAAACAAGTGTCTATTTCATTTGAAACGAACATCTTTCATATTGGCAAGCTTTTGTCTTAACATTGCATAAACTAACTTTCTCTTACAGGGAATAAAGCATTTCAGCGTATGTGGACCCGAATTCTCTTCAGTCACTCATGAGCATTGACACAATATCACTGCTCATAGAAACGCTTAGTTCAACTGTCTGGGCGTAATAGCTCTAACTTTACTTGCGGAGCAGAAAACAACAAACACATTAAAGAAATAAGACAACATTTTTCATATTGGCAAGCTTTTATTTTAATATTGCATAAACTGACATTTTCTTACAGGGAAAAAAGCATTTCAGGATTTGTGGAACCGCATTCTCTCAGGAACACTGTCACAGTGTCACTAATCACAGAAATGCCAAATTAATCTATCTGGGTATAGTAGATCTAACTTTACTTGCGGAGGAGCAGAAAACAACGAACACATTAAAGAAATGCCTTTCTGCATTGCAAATAAGACTTTATTTCATTTGAAAGGAACATTTTTCATATTGGCAAGCTTTTGTCTAAACATTGCATTAACTGAGTCTCTCTTACAGGGAACGATGCGTTTCAGCATATGTGGACCCGCATTCTCTTCATTCTCTCATGAGCACTGACTAAGTGTCCCTGCTCATAGAAACGCTAAATTAAGATGTCTTGGCAATAACAGCTCTAACTTTACTTGCGGAGCTGAAAACAACTAGCACATTAAAGTAATGCCTTTTTGCACTGCAAATGAGCCTTTATTTCATTTGAAATAGACATCTTTCATATTGGCAAGCTTTTGTCTAAACATTGCATTAACTGAGTCTCTCTTACAGGGAACGATGCGTTTCAGCATATGTGGACCCGCATTCTCTTCATTCTCTCATGAGCACTGACGCAGTGTCCCTGCTCATAGAAACGCTACATTCAGCTGTCTGGTCGTAATAGCTCTAACTTTACTTGCGGAGCTGAAAACTACTAACACATTAAAGAAAAGCGTTTCTGCATTAGAAGTAACACTTTATTTCATTTGAAACAAACATTTTTCTAATTGGCAAGCTTTTATCTTATTGCATAAACTGACTTTCTCTTACAGGGGAAAGACGCAGTTTAGCATATGTGAACCCACATTTTCTTCATTCTCTGATGAGAACTGACTAAGTGTCCCTGCTCATAGAAACGCTAAATTAAGATATCTGGGCAATAACAGCTCTAACTTTACTTGCGGAGCTGAAAACAACTAACACATTAAGAAAACGCAATTCTGCACTGCAAATAAGACTTTATTTCATTTGAAACAAACATCTTTCATATTGGAAAGCTTTTGTCTTAACATTGCATAAACTAACGTTCTCTTACAGGGAATGAAGCATTTCAGCATATGTGGACCCGAGTTCTCTTCATTCACTCATGAGCACTGACACAATATCACTGCTCAAAGAAACGCTTAGTTCAACTGTCTGGGCGTAATAGCTCTAACTTTACTTGCGGAGCAGAAAACAACAAACACATTAAAGAAATAAGACTTTATTTTATTTGAAACGAACATTTTTCATATTGCATAAACTGACATTTTCTTACAGGGAAAAAAGCATTTCAGGATTTGTGGAACCGCATTCTCTCAGGAACACTGTCACAGTGTCACTAATCACAGAAATGCCAAATTAAGCTATCTGTGTATAGTAGATCTAACTTTACTTGCGGAGGAGCAGAAAACAACGAACACATTAAAGAAATGCCTTTCTGCATTGCAAATAAGACTTTATTTCATTTGAAAGGAACATTTTTCATATTGGCAAGCTTTTGTCTTAACATTGCATAAACTGCCTTTCTCTTACAGGAAACGAAGCGTTTCAGCATATGTGGACCCGCGTTCTCTTCATTCTCTCATGAGCACTGACTAAGTGTCCCTGCTCATAGAAACGCTAAATTAAGATGTCTGGGCAATAACAGCTCTAACTTTACTTGCGGAGCTGAAAACAACTAGCACATTAAAGTAATGCCTTTTTGCACTGCAAATGAGCCTTTATTTCATTTGAAATAGACATCTTTCATATTGGCAAGCTTTTGTCTAAACATTGCATTAACTGAGTCTCTCTTACACGGAACGAAGCGTTTCAGCATATGTGGACCCGCGTTCTCTTCATTCTCTCATGAGCACTGACGCAGTGTCCCTGCTCATAGAAACGCTACATTCAGCTGTCTGGTCGTAATAGCTCTAACTTTACTTGCGGAGCAGAAAACAACAAACACATTAAAGAAACGCCTTTTTGCATTGCAAATAAGACTTTATTTCATTTTTCAAATTGGCAAGCTTTTGTTTTAACATTGCATAAACTGTCGTTCTATTACAGGGAAATACGCTTTTCAGCATATGTGGACCCCAATTCGCTCATGAGCATTGACAGTGACATTGTCCAAAGAAACGCTAAATTCAGCAGTCTGGGAATAGGTAGCTCTAAGTTTACTTGCGAAGCAGAAAACAACTAGTACATTAAAGTAATACCTTTTTGCACTGCAAATGAGCCTTTATTTAATTTGAAACAACCATCTTTCATATTAGCAAGCTTTTATTTTAACATTGCATAAACTGACTTTCTCTTACAGGGAATGAAGCATTTCAGCATATGTGGACCCGAGTTCTCTTCATTCACTCATGAGCACTGACACAGTGTCACTGCTCATAGAAACGCTAAATTAAGCAATCTGGGCGTAATAGCTCTAACTTTACTTGCGGAGCTGAAAACAACTAACACATTAAGAAAACGCAATTCTGCACTGCAAATAAGACTGTATTTCATTTGAAACAAACATCTTTCGTATTGGAAAGCTTTTGTCTTAACATTGCATAAACTAACTTTCTCTTACAGGTAATGAAGCATTTCAGCATATGTGGACCCGAGTTCTCTTCAGTCACTCATGAGCATTGAAACAATATCACTGCTCATAGAAACGCTTAGTTCAACTGTCTGGGCGTAATAGCTCTAACTTTACTTGCGGAGCAGAAAACAACAAACACATTAAAGAAACGCCTTTTTACATTGCAAATAAGACTTTATTTTATTTGAAACGAACATCTTTCATTTTGGCAAGCTTTTGTTTTAAAATTGCATAAACTGACATTTTCGTATTGGGAAAAAAGCATTTCAGCATATGTGGACCCGCATTCTCTCAGGAGCACTGACAGTGTTACAGTGCATAGAAACGCTAATTTAAGCAGTCTGGCCATAAGTAGCTCTCAGTTTACTTGCGGAGCAGAAAACCATTAACACATTAAAGAAAAGCGTTTCTGCATTGGAAGTAAGACTTTATTTCATTTGAAACAAACATCTTTCTTATTGGCAAGCTTTTATCTTAACATTGCATAAACTGACTTTCTCTTACAGGGGAAAGACGCAGTTAAGCATATGTGGACCCGCATTCTCTTCATTCTCTCTGAGCACTGACTAAGTGTCCCTGCTCATAGAAACGCTAAATTAAGATGTCTGGGCAATAACAGCTCTAACTTTACTTGCGGAGCTGAAAACAACTAACACATTAAGAAAACGCAATTCTGCACTGCAAATAAGACTTTATTTCATTTGAAACAAACATCTTTCATATTGGAAAGCTTTTGTCTTAACATTGCATAAACTAACTTTCTCTTACAGGGAATGAAGCATTTCAGCATATGTGGACCCGAGTTCTCTTCATTCACTCATGAGCATTGACACAGTGTCACTGCTCATAGAAACTCTAAATTATGTAATCTGGGCGTAATAGCTCTAACTTTACTTGCGGAGCTGAAAACAACTAACACATTAAGAAAACGCCTTTCTGCATTGCAAACAAGTGTCTATTTCATTTGAAACGAACATCTTTCATATTGGCAAGCTTTTGTCTTAACATTGCATAAACTAACTTTCTCTTACAGGGAATAAAGCATTTCAGCGTATGTGGACCCGAATTCTCTTCAGTCACTCATGAGCATTGACACAATATCACTGCTCATAGAAACGCTTAGTTCAACTGTCTGGGCGTAATAGCTCTAACTTTACTTGCGGAGCAGAAAACAACAAACACATTAAAGAAATAAGACTTTATTTTATTTGAAACGAACATTTTTCATATTGGCAAGCTTTTATTTTAATATTGCATAAACTGACATTTTCTTACAGGGAAAAAAGCATTTCAGGATTTGTGGAACCGCATTCTCTCAGGAACACTGTCACAGTGTCACTAATCACAGAAATGCCAAATTAATCTATCTGGGTATAGTAGATCTAACTTTACTTGCGGAGGAGCAGAAAACAACGAACACATTAAAGAAATGCCTTTTTTGCATTGCAAATAAGACTTTATTTCATTTGAAAGGAACATTTTTCATATTGGCAAGCTTTTGTCTAAACATTGCATTAACTGAGTCTCTCTTACAGGGAACGATGCGTTTCAGCATATGTGGACCCGCATTCTCTTCATTCTCTCATGAGCACTGACTAAGTGTCCCTGCTCATAGAAACGCTAAATTAAGATGTCTTGGCAATAACAGCTCTAACTTTACTTGCGGAGCTGAAAACAACTAGCACATTAAAGTAATGCCTTTTTGCACTGCAAATGAGCCTTTATTTCATTTGAAATAGACATCTTTCATATTGGCAAGCTTTTGTCTAAACATTGCATTAACTGAGTCTCTCTTACAGGGAACGATGCGTTTCAGCATATGTGGACCCGCATTCTCTTCATTCTCTCATGAGCACTGACGCAGTGTCCCTGCTCATAGAAACTCTACATTCAGCTGTCTGGTCGTAATAGCTCTAACTTTACTTGCGGAGCTGAAAACTACTAACACATTAAAGAAAAGCGTTTCTGCATTGGAAGTAACACTTTATTTCATTTGAAACAAACATTTTTCTAATTGGCAAGCTTTTATCTTATTGCATAAACTGACTTTCTCTTACAGGGGAAAGACGCAGTTTAGCATATGTGAACCCACATTTTCTTCATTCTCTGATGAGAACTGACTAAGTGTCCCTGCTCATAGAAACGCTAAATTAAGATATCTGGGCAATAACAGCTCTAACTTTACTTGCGGAGCTGAAAACAACTAACACATTAAGAAAACGCAATTCTGCACTGCAAATAAGACTTTATTTCATTTGAAACAAACATCTTTCATATTGGAAAGCTTTTGTCTTAACATTGCATAAACTAACTTTCTCTTACAGGGAATAAAGCATTTCAGCGTATGTGGACCCGAATTCTCTTCAGTCACTCATGAGCATTGACACAATATCACTGCTCATAGAAACGCTTAGTTCAACTGTCTGGGCGTAATAGCTCTAACTTTACTTGCGGAGCAGAAAACAACAAACACATTAAAGAAATAAGACTTTATTTTATTTGAAACGAACATTTTTCATATTGGCAAGCTTTTATTTTAATATTGCATAAACTGACATTTTCTTACAGGGAAAAAAGCATTTCAGGATTTGTGGAACCGCATTCTCTCAGGAACACTGTCACAGTGTCACTAATCACAGAAATGCCAAATTAATCTATCTGGGTATAGTAGATCTAACTTTACTTGCGGAGGAGCAGAAAACAACGAACACATTAAAGAAATGCCTTTTTTGCATTGCAAATAAGACTTTATTTCATTTGAAAGGAACATTTTTCATATTGGCAAGCTTTTGTCTAAACATTGCATTAACTGAGTCTCTCTTACAGGGAACGATGCGTTTCAGCATATGTGGACCCGCATTCTCTTCATTCTCTCATGAGCACTGACTAAGTGTCCCTGCTCATAGAAACGCTAAATTAAGATGTCTTGGCAATAACAGCTCTAACTTTACTTGCGGAGCTGAAAACAACTAGCACATTAAAGTAATGCCTTTTTGCACTGCAAATGAGCCTTTATTTCATTTGAAATAGACATCTTTCATATTGGCAAGCTTTTGTCTAAACATTGCATTAACTGAGTCTCTCTTACAGGGAACGATGCGTTTCAGCATATGTGGACCCGCATTCTCTTCATTCTCTCATGAGCACTGACGCAGTGTCCCTGCTCATAGAAACTCTACATTCAGCTGTCTGGTCGTAATAGCTCTAACTTTACTTGCGGAGCTGAAAACTACTAACACATTAAAGAAAAGCGTTTCTGCATTGGAAGTAACACTTTATTTCATTTGAAACAAACATTTTTCTAATTGGCAAGCTTTTATCTTATTGCATAAACTGACTTTCTCTTACAGGGGAAAGACGCAGTTTAGCATATGTGAACCCACATTTTCTTCATTCTCTGATGAGAACTGACTAAGTGTCCCTGCTCATAGAAACGCTAAATTAAGATATCTGGGCAATAACAGCTCTAACTTTACTTGCGGAGCTGAAAACAACTAACACATTAAGAAAACGCAATTCTGCACTGCAAATAAGACTTTATTTCATTTGAAACAAACATCTTTCATATTGGAAAGCTTTTGTCTTAACATTGCATAAACTAACGTTCTCTTACAGGGAATGAAGCATTTCAGCATATGTGGACCCGAGTTCTCTTCATTCACTCATGAGCACTGACACAATATCACTGCTCAAAGAAACGCTTAGTTCAACTGTCTGGGCGTAATAGCTCTAACTTTACTTGCGGAGCAGAAAACAACAAACACATTAAAGAAATAAGACTTTATTTTATTTGAAACGAACATTTTTCATATTGCATAAACTGACATTTTCTTACAGGGAAAAAAGCATTTCAGGATTTGTGGAACCGCATTCTCTCAGGAACACTGTCACAGTGTCACTAATCACAGAAATGCCAAATTAAGCTATCTGGGTATAGTAGATCTAACTTTACTTGCGGAGGAGCAGAAAACAACGAACACATTAAAGAAATGCCTTTCTGCATTGCAAATAAGACTTTATTTCATTTGAAAGGAACATTTTTCATATTGGCAAGCTTTTGTCTTAACATTGCATAAACTGCCTTTCTCTTACAGGAAACGAAGCGTTTCAGCATATGTGGACCCGTGTTCTCTTCATTCTCTCATGAGCACTGACTAAGTGTCCCTGCTCATAGAAACGCTAAATTAAGATGTCTGGGCAATAACAGCTCTAACTTTACGTGCGGAGCTGAAAACAACTAGCACATTAAAGTAATGCCTTTTTGCACTGCAAATGAGCCTTTATTTCATTTGAAATAGACATCTTTCATATTGGCAAGCTTTTGTCTAAACATTGCATTAACTGAGTCTCTCTTACACGGAACGAAGCGTTTCAGCATATGTGGACCCGCGTTCTCTTCATTCTCTCATGAGCACTGACGCAGTGTCCCTGCTCATAGAAACGCTACATTCAGCTGTCTGGTCGTAATAGCTCTAACTTTACTTGCGGAGCAGAAAACAACAAACACATTAAAGAAACGCCTTTTTGCATTGCAAATAAGACTTTATTTCATTTTTCAAATTGGCAAGCTTTTGTTTTAACATTGCATAAACTGTCGTTCTATTACAGGGAAATACGCTTTTCAGCATATGTGGACCCCAATTCGCTCATGAGCATTGACAGTGACATTGTCCAAAGAAACGCTAAATTCAGCAGTCTGGGAATAGGTAGCTCTAAGTTTACTTGCGAAGCAGAAAACAACTAGTACATTAAAGTAATACCTTTTTGCACTGCAAATGAGCCTTTATTTAATTTGAAACAACCATCTTTCATATTAGCAAGCTTTTATTTTAACATTGCATAAACTGACTTTCTCTTACAGGGAATGAAGCATTTCAGCATATGTGGACCCGAGTTCTCTTCATTCACTCATGAGCACTGACACAGTGTCACTGCTCATAGAAACGCTAAATTAAGCAATCTGGGCGTAATAGCTCTAACTTTACTTGCGGAGCTGAAAACAACTAACACATTAAGAAAACGCAATTCTGCACTGCAAATAAGACTGTATTTCATTTGAAACAAACATCTTTCGTATTGGAAAGCTTTTGTCTTAACATTGCATAAACTAACTTTCTCTTACAGGTAATGAAGCATTTCAGCATATGTGGACCCGAGTTCTCTTCAGTCACTCATGAGCATTGAAATAATATCACTGCTCATAGAAACGCTAAAATAAGCAATCTGGGCGTAATAGCTCTAACTTTACTTGCGGAGCTGAAAACAACTAACACATTAAGAAAACGCCTTTCTGCATTGTAAACAAGTGTCTGTTTCATTTGAAACGAACATCTTTCATATTGGCAAGCATTTCTCTTAACATTGCATAAACTAACTTTCTCTTACAGGGAATAAAGCATTTCAGCATATGTGGACCCGAATTCTCTTCAGTCACTCATGAGTATTGACACAATATCACTGCTCATAGAAACGCTTAGTTCAACTGTCTGGGCGTAATAGCTCTAACTTTACTTGCGGAGCAGAAAACAACAAACACATTAAAGAAAAGCCTTTTTACATTGCAAATAAGACTTTATTTTATTTGAAACGAACATCTTTCATTTTGGCAAGCTTTTGTTTTAAAATTGCATAAACTGACATTTTCGTATTGGGAAAAAAGCATTTCAGCATATGTGGACCCGCATTCTCTCAGGAGCACTGACAGTGTTACAGTGCATAGAAACGCTAATTTAAGCAGTCTGGCCATAAGTAGCTCTCAGTTTACTTGCGGAGCAGAAAACCATTAACACATTAAAGAAAAGCGTTTCTGCATTGGAAGTAAGACTTTATTTCATTTGAAACAAACATCTTTCTTATTGGCAAGCTTTTAACTTAACATTGCATGAACTGACTTTCTCTTACAGGGGAAAGACGCAGTTTAGCATATGTGGACCCACATTCTCTTCATTCTCTCATGAGCACTGACTAAGTGTCCCTGCTCATAGAAACGCTAAATTAAGATGTCTGGGCAATAACAGCTCTAACTTTACTTGCGGAGCTGAAAACAACTAACACATTAAAGAAAAGCGTTTCTGCATTGGAAGTAACACTTTATTTCATTTGAAACAAACATCTTTCGTATTGGAAAGCTTTTGTCTTAACATTGCATAAACTAACTTTCTCTTACAGGTAATGAAGCATTTCAGCGTATGTGGACCCGAATTCTCTTCAGTCACTCATGAGCATTGAAATAATATCACTGCTCATAGAAACGCTAAATTAAGCAATCTGGGCGTAATAGCTCTAACTTTACTTGCGGAGCTGAAAACAACTAACACATTAAGAAAACGCCTTTCTGCATTGCAAACAAGTGTCTGTTTCATTTGAAACGAACATCTTTCATATTGGCAAGCTTTTGTCTTAACATTGCATAAACTAACTTTCTCTTACAGGGAATAAAGCATTTCAGCGTATGTGGACCCGAATTCTCTTCAGTCACTCATGAGCATTGACACAATATCACTGCTCATAGAAACGCTAAATTAAGCAATCTGGGCGTAATAGCTCTAACTTTACTTGCGGAGCAGAAAACAACAAACACATTAAAGAAAAGCCTTTTTAAATTGCAAATAAGACTTTATTTTATTTGAAACGAACATCTTTCATTTTGGCAAGCTTTTGTTTTAAAATTGCATAAACTGACATTTTCGTATTGGGAAAAAAGCATTTCAGCATATGTGGACCCGCATTCTCTCAGGAGCACTGACAGTGTTACAGTGCATAGAAACGCTAATTTAAGCAGTCTGGCCATAAGTAGCTCTCAGTTTACTTGCGGAGCAGAAAACAACTAACACATTAAAGAAAAGCGTTTCTGCATTGGAAGTAAGACTTTATTTCATTTGAAACAAACATCTTTCTTATTGGCAAGCTTTTAACTTAACATTGCATAAACTGACTTTCTCTTACAGGGGAAAGACGCAGTTTAGCATATGTGGACCCACATTCTCTTCATTCTCTCATGAGCACTGACTAAGTGTCCCTGCTCATAGAAACGCTAAATTAAGATGTCTGGGCAATAACAGCTCTAACTTTACTTGCGGAGCTGAAAACAACTAACACATTAAGAAAACGCCTTTCTGCATTGCAAACAAGTGTCTATTTCATTTGAAACGAACATCTTTCATATTGGCAAGCTTTTGTCTTAACAATGCATAAACTAACTTTCTCTTACAGGGAAAAAAGCATTTCAGGATTTGTGGAACCGCATTCTCTCAGGAACACTGTCACAGTGTCACTAAACACAGGAATCCTAAATTAAGCAATCTGGGCGTAATAGCTCTAACTTTACTTGCGGAGCTGAAAACAACTAACACATTAAAGAAAAGCGTTTCTACATTGGAAGTAACACTTTATTTCATTTGAAACAAACATCTTTCTAATTGGCAAGCTTTTATCTTAACATTGCATAAACTGACTTTCTCTTACAGGGGAAAGACGCAGTTTAGCATATGTGGACCCGCATTCTCTTCATTCTCTCATGAGAACTGACTAAGTGTCCCTGCTCATAGAAACGCTAAATTAAGACATCTGGGCAATAACAGCTCTAACTTTACTTGCTGAGCTGAAAACAACTAACACATTAAGAAAACGCAATTCTGCACTGCAAACAAGTGTCTGTTTCATTTGAAACGAACATCTTTCGTATTGGAAAGCTTTTGTCTTAACATTGCATAAACTAACTTTCTCTTACAGGTAATGAAGCATTTCAGCGTATGTGGACCCGAATTCTCTTCAGTCACTCATGAGCATTGACACAATATCACTGCTCATAGAAACGCTTAGTTCAACTGTCTGGGCGTAATAGCTCTAACTTTACTTGCGGAGCAGAAAACAACAAACACATTAAAGAAAAGCCTTTTTACATTGCAAATAAGACTTTATTTTATTTGAAACGAACATCTTTCATTTTGGCAAGCTTTTGTTTTAAAATTGCATAAACTGACATTTTCGTATTGGGAAAAAAGCATTTCAGCATATGTGGACCCGCATTCTCTCAGGAGCACTGACAGTGTTACAGTGCATAGAAACGCTAATTTAAGCAGTCTGGCCATAAGTAGCTCTCAGTTTACTTGCGGAGCAGAAAACCATTAACACATTAAAGAAAAGCGTTTCTGCATTGGAAGTAAGACTTTATTTCATTTGAAACAAACATCTTTCTTATTGGCAAGCTTTTAACTTAACATTGCATAAACTGACTTTCTCTTACAGGGGAAAGACGCAGTTTAGCATATGTGGACCCGCATTCTCTTCATTCTCTCATGAGCACTGACTAAGTGTCCCTGCTCATAGAAACGCTAAATTAAGATGTCTGGGCAATAACAGCTCTAACTTTACTTGCGGAGCTGAAAACAACTAACACATTAAGAAAACGCCTTTCTGCATTGCAAACAAGTGTCTATTTCATTTGAAACGAACATCTTTCATATTGGCAAGCTTTTGTCTTAACATTGCATAAACTAACTTTCTCTTACAGGGAAAAAAGCATTTCAGGATTTGTGGAACCGCATTCTCTCAGGAACACTGTCACAGTGTCACTAAACACAGGAATGCCAAATTAAGCTATCTGGGTATAGTAGCTCTAACTTTACTTGCGGAGGAGCAGAAAACAACGAACACATTAAAGAAAAACGTTTCTGCATTGGAAGTAAGACTTTATTTCATTTGAAACAAACATCTTTCTTATTGGCAAGCTTTTATCTTAACATTGCATAAACTGACTATGTCTTACAGGGGAAAGACGCAGTCTAGCATATGTGGACCCGCTTTCTCTTCATTCTCTCATGAGCACTGACTAAGTGTCCCTGCTCATAGAAACGCTAAATTAAGACATCTGGGCGTAATAGCTCTAACTTTACTTGCGGAGCTGAAAACAACTAACACATTAAAGAAAAGCGTTTCTGCATTGGAAGTAACACTTTATTTCATTTGAAACAAACATCTTTCATATTGGAAAGCTTTTGTCTTAAAATTGCTTAAACTAACTTTCTCTTACAGGGAATAAAGCATTTCAGCATATGTGGACCCGAGTTCTCTTCATTCACTCATGAGCATTGACACAGTGTCACTGCTCATAGAAACGCTAAATTAAGCAATCTGGGCGTAATAGCTCTAACTTTACTTGCGGAGCTGAAAACAACTAACACATTAAGAAAACGCCTTTCTGCATTGCAAACAAGTGTCTATTTCATTTGAAACGAACATCTTTCATATTGGCAAGCTTTTTTCTTAACATCGCATAAACTAACTTTCTCTTACAGGGAAAAAAGCATTTCAGGATTTGTGGAACCGCATTCTCTCAGGAACACTGTCACAGTGTCACTAAACACAGGAATGCCAAATTAAGCTATCTGGGTATAGTAGCTCTAACTTTACTTGCGGAGGAGCAGAAAACAACGAACACATTAAAGAAAAGCGTTTCTGCATTGGAAGTAACACTTTATTTCATTTGAAACAAACATCTTTCTAATTGGCAAGCTTTTATCTTAACATTGCATAAACTGACTTTCTCTTACAGGGGAAAGACGCAGTTTAGCATATGTGGACTCGCATTCTCTTCATTCTCTCATGAGCACTGACTAAGTGTCCCTGCTCATAGAAACGCTAAATTAAGATATCTGGGCAATAACAGCTCTAACTTTACTTGCGGAGCTGAAAACAACTAAAGCATTAAGAAAACGCAATTCTGCACTGCAAATAAGACTTTATTTCATTTGAAACAAACATCTTTCATATTGGAAAGCTTTTGTCTTAACATTGCATAAACTAACTTTCTCTTACAGGGAATGAAGCATTTCAGCATATGTGGACCCGAATTCTCTTCAGTCACTCATGAGCACTGACACAGTGTCACTGCTCATAGAAACGCTAAATTAAGATATCTGGGCAATAACAGCTCTAACTTTACTTGCGGAGCTAAAAACAACTAACACATTAAGAAAACGCCTTTCTGCATTGCAAACAAGTGTCTATTTCATTTGAAACGAACATCTTTCATATTGGCAAGCTTTTGTCTTAACATTGCATGAACTAACTTTCTCTTACAGGGAAAAAAGCATTTCAGGATTTGTGGAACCGCATTCTCTCAGGAACACTGTCACAGTGTCACTAAACACAGGAATCCTAAATTAAGCAATCTGGGCGTAATAGCTCTAACTGTACTTGCGGAGCTGAAAACAACTAACACATTAAAGAAAAGCGTTTCTGCATTGGAAGTAACACTTTATTTCATTTGAAACAAACATCTTTCTAATTGGCAAGCTTTTATCTTAACATTGCATAAACTGACTTTCTCTTACAGGGGAAAGACGCAGTTTAGCATATGTGGACCCGCATTCTCTTCATTCTCTCATGAGAACTGACTAAGTGTCCCTGCTCATAGAAACGCTAAATTAAGACATCTGGGCAATAACAGCTCTAACTTTACTTGCTGAGCTGAAAACAACTAACACATTAAGAAAACGCAATTCTGCACTGCAAATAAGACTTTATTTCATTTGAAACAAACATCTTTCGTATTGGAAAGCTTTTGTCTTAACATTGCATAAACTAACTTTCTCTTACAGGTAATGAAGCATTTCAGCGTATGTGGACCCGAATTCTCTTCAGTCACTCATGAGCATTGAAATAATATCACTGCTCATAGAAACGCTAAATTAAGCAATCTGGGCGTAATAGCTCTAACTTTACTTGCGGAGCTGAAAACAACTAACACATTAAGAAAACGCCTTTCTGCATTGCAAACAAGTGTCTCTTTCATTTGACACGAATATCTTTCATATTGGCAAGCTTTTGTCTTAACATTGCATGAACTAACTTTCTCTTAGAGGGAATAAAGCATTTCAGCGTATGTGGACCCGAATTCTCTTCAGTCACTCATGAGCATTGACACAATATCACTGCTCATAGAAACGCTTAGTTCAACTGTCTGGGCGTAATAGCTCTAACTTTACTTGCGGAGCAGAAAACAACAAACACATTAAAGAAAAGCCTTTTTACATTGCAAATAAGACTTTATTTTATTTGAAACGAACATCTTTCATTTTGGCAAGCTTTTGTTTTAAAATTGCATAAACTGACATTTTCGTATTGGGAAAAAAGCATTTCAGCATATGTGGACCCGCATTCTCTCAGGAGCACTGACAGTGTTACAGTGCATAGAAACGCTAATTTAAGCAGTCTGGCCATAAGTAGCTCTCAGTTTACTTGCGGAGCAGAAAACCATTAACACATTAAAGAAAAGCGTTTCTGCATTGGAAGTAAGACTTTATTTCATTTGAAACAAACATCTTTCTTATTGGCAAGCTTTTAACTTAACATTGCATAAACTGACTTTCTCTTACAGGGGAAAGACGCAGTTTAGCATATGTGGACCCACATTCTCTTCATTCTCTCATGAGCACTGACTAAGTGTCCCTGCTCATAGAAACGCTAAATTAAGATGTCTGGGCAATAACAGCTCTAACTTTACTTGCGGAGCTGAAAACAACTAACACATTAAGAAAACGCCTTTCTGCATTGCAAACAAGTGTCTATTTCATTTGAAACGAACATCTTTCATATTGGCAAGCTTTTGTCTTAACAATGCATAAACTAACTTTCTCTTACAGGGAAAAAAGCATTTCAGGATTTGTGGAACCGCATTCTCTCAGGAACACTGTCACAGTGTCACTAAACACAGGAATCCTAAATTAAGCAATCTGGGCGTAATAGCTCTAACTTTACTTGCGGAGCTGAAAACAACTAACACATTAAAGAAAAGCGTTTCTGCATTGGAAGTAACACTTTATTTCATTTGAAACAAACATCTTTCTAATTGGCAAGCTTTTATCTTAACATTGCATAAACTGACTTTCTCTTACAGGGGAAAGACGCAGTTTAGCATATGTGGACCCGCATTCTCTTCATTCTCTCATGAGAACTGACTAAGTGTCCCTGCTCATAGAAACGCTAAATTAAGACATCTGGGCAATAACAGCTCTAACTTTACTTGCTGAGCTGAAAACAACTAACACATTAAGAAAACGCAATTCTGCACTGCAAACAAGTGTCTGTTTCATTTGAAACGAACATCTTTCGTATTGGAAAGCTTTTGTCTTAACATTGCATAAACTAACTTTCTCTTACAGGTAATGAAGCATTTCAGCGTATGTGGACCCGAATTCTCTTCAATCACTCATGAGCATTGACACAATATCACTGCTCATAGAAACGCTTAGTTCAACTGTCTGGGCGTAATAGCTCTAACTTTACTTGCGGAGCAGAAAACAACAAACACATTAAAGAAAAGCCTTTTTACATTGCAAATAAGACTTTATTTTATTTGAAACGAACATCTTTCATTTTGGCAAGCTTTTGTTTTAAAATTGCATAAACTGACATTTTCGTATTGGGAAAAAAGCATTTCAGCATATGTGGACCCGCATTCTCTCAGGAGCACTGACAGTGTTACAGTGCATAGAAACGCTAATTTAAGCAGTCTGGCCATAAGTAGCTCTCAGTTTACTTGCGGAGCAGAAAACCATTAACACATTAAAGAAAAGCGTTTCTGCATTGGAAGTAAGACTTTATTTCATTTGAAACAAACATCTTTCTTATTGGCAAGCTTTTAACTTAACATTGCATAAACTGACTTTCTCTTACAGGGGAAAGACGCAGTTTAGCATATGTGGACCCGCATTCTCTTCATTCTCTCATGAGCACTGACTAAGTGTCCCTGCTCATAGAAACGCTAAATTAAGATGTCTGGGCAATAACAGCTCTAACTTTACTTGCGGAGCTGAAAACAACTAACACATTAAGAAAACGCCTTTCTGCATTGCAAACAAGTGTCTATTTCATTTGAAACGAACATCTTTCATATTGGCAAGCTTTTGTCTTAACATTGCATAAACTAACTTTCTCTTACAGGGAAAAAAGCATTTCAGGATTTGTGGAACCGCATTCTCTCAGGAACACTGTCACAGTGTCACTAAACACAGGAATGCCAAATTAAGCTATCTGGGTATAGTAGCTCTAACTTTACTTGCGGAGGAGCAGAAAACAACGAACACATTAAAGAAAAGCGTTTCTGCATTGGAAGTAAGACTTTATTTCATTTGAAACAAACATCTTTCTTATTGGCAAGCTTTTATCTTAACATTGCATAAACTGACTATGTCTTACAGGGGAAAGACGCAGTCTAGCATATGTGGACCCGCTTTCTCTTCATTCTCTCATGAGCACTGACTAAGTGTCCCTGCTCATAGAAACGCTAAATTAAGACATCTGGGCGTAATAGCTCTAACTTTACTTGCGGAGCTGAAAACAACTAACACATTAAAGAAAAGCGTTTCTGCATTGGAAGTAACACTTTATTTCATTTGAAACAAACATCTTTCATATTGGAAAGCTTTTGTCTTAAAATTGCTTAAACTAACTTTCTCTTACAGGGAATAAAGCATTTCAGCATATGTGGACCCGAGTTCTCTTCATTCACTCATGAGCATTGACACAGTGTCACTGCTCATAGAAACGCTAAATTAAGCAATCTGGGCGTAATAGCTCTAACTTTACTTGCGGAGCTGAAAACAACTAACACATTAAGAAAACGCCTTTCTGCATTGCAAACAAGTGTCTATTTCATTTGAAACGAACATCTTTCATATTGGCAAGCTTTTTTCTTAACATCGCATAAACTAACTTTCTCTTACAGGGAAAAAAGCATTTCAGGATTTGTGGAACCGCATTCTCTCAGGAACACTGTCACAGTGTCACTAAACACAGGAATGCCAAATTAAGCTATCTGGGTATAGTAGCTCTAACTTTACTTGCGGAGGAGCAGAAAACAACGAACACATTAAAGAAAAGCGTTTCTGCATTGGAAGTAACACTTTATTTCATTTGAAACAAACATCTTTCTAATTGGCAAGCTTTTATCTTAACATTGCATAAACTGACTTTCTCTTACAGGGGAAAGACGCAGTTTAGCATATGTGGACTCGCATTCTCTTCATTCTCTCATGAGCACTGACTAAGTGTCCCTGCTCATAGAAACGCTAAATTAAGATATCTGGGCAATAACAGCTCTAACTTTACTTGCGGAGCTGAAAACAACTAAAGCATTAAGAAAACGCAATTCTGCACTGCAAATAAGACTTTATTTCATTTGAAACAAACATCTTTCATATTGGAAAGCTTTTGTCTTAACATTGCATAAACTAACTTTCTCTTACAGGGAATGAAGCATTTCAGCATATGTGGACCCGAATTCTCTTCAGTCACTCATGAGCACTGACACAGTGTCACTGCTCATAGAAACGCTAAATTAAGATATCTGGGCAATAACAGCTCTAACTTTACTTGCGGAGCTAAAAACAACTAACACATTAAGAAAACGCCTTTCTGCATTGCAAACAAGTGTCTATTTCATTTGAAACGAACATCTTTCATATTGGCAAGCTTTTGTCTTAACATTGCATGAACTAACTTTCTCTTACAGGGAAAAAAGCATTTCAGGATTTGTGGAACCGCATTCTCTCAGGAACACTGTCACAGTGTCACTAAACACAGGAATCCTAAATTAAGCAATCTGGGTGTAATAGCTCTAACTGTACTTGCGGAGCTGAAAACAACTAACACATTAAAGAAAAGCGTTTCTGCATTGGAAGTAACACTTTATTTCATTTGAAACAAACATCTTTCTAATTGGCAAGCTTTTATCTTAACATTGCATAAACTGACTTTCTCTTACAGGGGAAAGACGCAGTTTAGCATATGTGGACCCGCATTCTCTTCATTCTCTCATGAGAACTGACTAAGTGTCCCTGCTCATAGAAACGCTAAATTAAGACATCTGGGCAATAACAGCTCTAACTTTACTTGCTGAGCTGAAAACAACTAACACATTAAGAAAACGCAATTCTGCACTGCAAATAAGACTTTATTTCATTTGAAACAAACATCTTTCGTATTGGAAAGCTTTTGTCTTAACATTGCATAAACTAACTTTCTCTTACAGGTAATGAAGCATTTCAGCGTATGTGGACCCGAATTCTCTTCAGTCACTCATGAGCATTGAAATAATATCACTGCTCATAGAAACGCTAAATTAAGCAATCTGGGCGTAATAGCTCTAACTTTACTTGCGGAGCTGAAAACAACTAACACATTAAGAAAACGCCTTTCTGCATTGCAAACAAGTGTCTCTTTCATTTGAAACGAATATCTTTCATATTGGCAAGCTTTTGTCTTAACATTGCATGAACTAACTTTCTCTTAGAGGGAATAAAGCATTTCAGCGTATGTGGACCCGAATTCTCTTCAGTCACTCATGAGCATTGACACAATATCACTGCTCATAGAAACGCTTAGTTCAACTGTCTGGGCGTAATAGCTCTAACTTTACTTGCGGAGCAGAAAACAACAAACACATTAAAGAAAAGCCTTTTTACATTGCAAATAAGACTTTATTTTATTTGAAACGAACATCTTTCATTTTGGCAAGCTTTTGTTTTAAAATTGCATAAACTGACATTTTCGTATTGGGAAAAAAGCATTTCAGCATATGTGGACCCGCATTCTCTCAGGAGCACTGACAGTGTTACAGTGCATAGAAACGCTAATTTAAGCAGTCTGGCCATAAGTAGCTCTCAGTTTACTTGCGGAGCAGAAAACCATTAACACATTAAAGAAAAGCGTTTCTGCATTGGAAGTAAGACTTTATTTCATTTGAAACAATCATCTTTCTTATTGGCAAGCTTTTAGCTTAACATTGCATAAACTGACTTTCTCTTACAGGGGAAAGACGCAGTTTAGCATATGTGGACCCACATTCTCTTCATTCTCTCATGAGCACTGACTAAGTGTCCCTGCTCATAGAAACGCTAAATTAAGATGTCTGGGCAATAACAGCTCTAATTTTACTTGCGGAGCTGAAAACAACTAACACATTAAGAAAACGCCTTTCTGCTTTGCAAACAAGTGTCTATTTCATTTGAAACGAACATCTTTCATATTGGCAAGCTTTTGTCTTAACATTGCATACACTAACTTTCTCTTACAGGGAATGAAGCATTTCAGCATATGTGGACCCGAGTTCTCTTCATTCACTCATTAGCACTGACACAGTGTCACTGCTCATAGAAACGCTAAATTAAGCAATCTGGGCGTAATAGCTCTAACTTTACTTGCGGAGCTGAAAACAACTAACACATTAAAGAAAAGCGTTTCTGCATTGGAAGTAACACTTTATTTCATTTGAAACGAACATCTTTCATATTGGCAAGCTTTTGTCTTAACATTGCATAAACTAACTTTCTCTTACAGGGAAAATAGCATTTCAGGATTTGTGAAACCGCATTCTATCAGGAACACTGTCACAGTGTCACTAAACACAGGAATGCCAAATTAAGCTATCTGGGTATAGTAGCTCTAACTTTACTTGCGGAGGAGCAGAAAACAACGAACACATTAAAGAAAAGCGTTTCTGCATTGGAAGTAAGATTTTATTTCATTTGAAACAAACATCTTTCTTATTGGCAAGCTTTTATCTTAACATTGCATAAACTGACTATGTCTTACAGGGGAAAGACGCAGTCTAGCATATGTGGACCCGCTTTCTCTTCATTCTCTCATGAGCACTGACTAAGTGTCCCTGCTCATAGAAACGCTAAATTAAGATGTCTTGGCAATAACAGCTCTAACTTTACTTGCGGAGCTGAAAACAACTAACACATTAAGAAAACGCAATTCTGCACTGCAAATAAGACTGTATTTCATTTGAAACAAACATCTTTCATATTGGAAAGCTTTTGTCTTAACATTGCATAAACTAACTTTCTCTTACAGGTAATGAAGCATTTCAGCATATGTGGACCCGAGTTCTCTTCAGTCACTCATGAGCATTGACACAATATCACTGCTCATAGAAACGCTAAATTAAGCAATCTGGGCGTAATAGCTCTAACTTTACTTGCGGAGCTGAAAACAACTAACACGTTAAGAAAACGCCTTTCTGCATTGCAAACAAGTCTTTATTTAATTTGAAACGAACATCTTTCATATTGGCAAGCTTTTGTCTTAACATTGCATAAACTGACGTTCTATTACAGGGAAATACGCTTTTCAGCATATGTGGACCCCAATTCGCTCATGAGCATTGACAGTGACATTGTCCAAAGAAACGCCAAATTCAGCAGTCTGGGAATAGGTAGCTCTAAGTTTACTTCCGAAGCAGAAAACAACTAGTACATTAAAGTAAAACCTTTTTGCACTGCAAATGAGCCTTTATTTCAATTGGAACAGCCATCTTTCATATTAGCAAGCTTTTATTTTAACATTGCATAAACTGACTTTTTCTTACAGGGAATGAAGCATTTCAGCATATGTGGACCCGAGTTCTCTTCATTCTCTCATGAGCATTGACACAGTATCACTGCTCATAGAAACGCTTAGTTAAGCTGTATGGGCGTAATAGCTCTAACTTTACTTGCGGAGCTGAAAACAACTAACACATTAAGAAAACGCCTTTCTGCATTGCAAACAAGTCTTTATTTCATTTGAAACGAACATCTTTCATATTGGCAAGCTTTTGTCTTAACATTGCATAAACTAACTTTCTCTTACAGGGAATGAAGCATTTCAGCATATTTGGATCCGAGTTCTCTTCATTCACTCATGAGCACTGACACGGTGTCACTGTTCATAGAAACGCTAAATTAAGCAATCTGGGCGTAATAGCTCTAACTTTACTTGCGGAGCAGAAAACAACAAACACATTAAAGAAACGCCTTTTTGCATTGCAAATAAGACTTTATTTTATTTGAAACGAACATTTTTCATATTGGCAAGCTTTTGTTTTAATATTGCATAAACTGACATTTTCTTACAGGGAAAAAAGAATTTCAGGATTTGTGGACCCGCATTCGCTCAGGAGCACTGACAGTGTTACTGTGCATAGAAACGCTAATTTAAGCTGTCTGGCCATAAGTAGCTCTCAGTTTACTTGCGGAGCAGAAAACCATTAACACATTAAAGAAAAGCGTTTCTGCATTGCAAATAAGACTTTATTTCATTTGAAAGGAACATTTTTCATACTGGCAAGCTTTTGTCTTAACATTGCATAAACTGCCTTTCTCTTACAGGGGAAAGACGCAGTTTAGCATATGTGGACCCGCATTCTCTTCATTCTCTTATGAGCACTGACTAAGTTGTCCCTGCTCATAGAAACGCTAAATTAAGATGTCTGGGCAATAACAGCTCTAACTTTACTTGCGGAGCTGAAAACAACTAGCACATTAAAGTAATGCCTTTTTGCACTGCAAATGAGCCTTTATTTCATTTGAAATAAACATCATTCATATTGGCAAGCTTTTGTCTAAACATTGCATTAACTGAGTCTCTCTTACAGGGAACGAAGCGTTTCAGCATATGTGGACCCGCGTTCTCTTCATTCTCTCATGAGCACTGACGCAGTGTCCCTGCTCATAGAAACGCTACATTCAGCTGTCTGGTCGTAATAGCTCTAACTTTACTTGCGGAGCAGAAAACATCAAACACATAAAAAGAAACGCCTTTCTGCATTGCAAATAAGACTTTATTTCATTTGAAACGAACATTTTTCATATTGGCAAGCTTTTGTTTTAACATTGCATAAACTGACGTTCTATTACAGGGAAATACGCTTTTCAGCATATGTGGACCCCAATTCGCTCATGAGCATTGACAGTGACATTGTCCAAAGAAACGCCAAATTCAGCAGTCTGGGAATAGGTAGCTATAAATTTACTTGCGAAGCAGAAAACAACTAGTACATTAAAGTAATAACTTTTTTCACTGCAAATGAGCCTTTATTTCATTTGAAACGAACATCTTTCATATTAGCAAGCTTTTATTTTAACATTTCATGAACTGACTTTCTTTTAAAGGGAATGAAGCATTTCAGCATATGTGGACCCGAATTCTCTTCAGTCACTCATGAGCGTTGACACAATATCACTGCTCATAGAAACGCTTAGTTCAACTGTCTGGGCGTATAATAGCTCTAACTTTACTTGCGGAGCAGAAAACAACAAACACATTAAAGCAACACCTTTTTGCATTGCAAATAAGACTTTATTTTATTTGAAACGAACATTTTTCATATTGGCAAGCTTTTGTTTTAATATTGCATAAACTGACATTTTCTTACAGGGAAAAAAGCATTTCAGGATTTGTGGAACCGCATTCTCTCAGGAACACTGTCAAAGTGTCACTAAACACAGGAATGCCAAATTAAGCTATCTGGGTATAGTAGCTCTAACTTTACTTGCGGAGGAGCAGAAAACAACGAACACATTAAAGAAAAGCGTTTCTGCATTGGAAGTAAGACTTTATTTCATTTGAAACAAACATCTTTCTTATTGGCAAGCTTTTATCTTAACATTGCATAAACTGACTATGTCTTACAGGGGAAAGACGCAGTCTAGCATATGTGGACCCGCTTTCTCTTCATTCTCTCATGAGAACTGACACAGTATCACTGCTCATAGAAACGCTAAATTAAGATGTCTTGGCAATAACAGCTCTAACTTTACTTGCGGAGCTGAAAACAACTATCACATTAAGAAAACGCAATTCTGCACTGCAAATAAGACTGTATTTCATTTGAAACAAACATCTTTCATATTGGAAAGCTTTTGTCTTAACATTGCATAAACAAACTTTCTCTTACAGGGAATGATGCGTTTCAGCATATGTGGACCCGCGTTCTCTTCATTCTCTCATGAGCACTGACACAGTATCACTGCTCATAGAAACGCTACATTCAGCTGTCTGGTCGTAATAGCTCTAACTTTACTTGCGGAGCAGAAAACAACAAACACATTAAAGAAACGCCTTTCCGCATTGCAAATAAGACTTTATTTCATTTGAAACGAACATTTTTCAAATTGGCAAGCTTTTGTTTTAACATTGCATAAACTGACGTTCTATTACAGGGAAATACGTTTTTCAGCATATGTGGACCCCAATTCGCTCATGAGCATTGACAGTGATATTGTCCAAAGAAACGCTAAATTCAGCAGTCTGGGAATAGGTAGCTCTAAGTTTACTTGCGAAGCAGAAAACAACTAGTACATTAAAGTAATACCTTTTTGCACTGCAAATGAGCCTTTATTTAATTTGAAACAACCATCTTTCATGTTAGCAAGCTTTTATTTTAACATTGCATAAACTGACTTTCTTTTAAAGGGAATGAAGCATTTCAGCATATGTGGACCCGTGTTCTCTTCATTCTCTCATGAGCATTGACACAGTATCACTGCTCATAGAAACGCTTAGTTAAGCTGTATGGGCGTAATAGCTCTATCTTTACTTGCGGAGCAGAAAACAACAAACACATTAAAGAAATAAGACTTTATTTTATTTGAAACGAACATTTTTCATATTGGCAAGCTTTTATTTTAATATTGCATAAACTGACATTTTCTTACAGGGAAAAAAGCATTTCAGGATTTGTGGAACCGCATTCTCTCAGGAACACTGTCACAGTGTCACTAATCACAGAAATGCCAAATTAAGCTATCTGGGTATAGTAGATCTAACTTTACTTGCGGAGGAGCAGAAAACAACGAACACATTAAAGAAATGCCTTTCTGCATTGCAAATAAGACTTTATTTCATTTGAAAGGAACATTTTTCATATTGGCAAGCTTTTGTCTTAACATTGCATAAACTGCCTTTCTCTTACAGGAAACGAAGCGTTTCAGCATATGTGGACCCGCGTTCTCTTCATTCTCTCATGAGCACTGACTAAGTGTCCCTGCTCATAGAAACGCTAAATTAAGATGTCTGGGCAATAACAGCTCTAACTTTACTTGCGGAGCTGAAAACAACTAGCACATTAAAGTAATGCTTTTTGCACTGCAAATGAGCCTTTATTTCATTTGAAATAGACATCTTTCATATTGGCAAGCTTTTGTCTAAACATTGCATTAACTGAGTCTCTCTTACACGGAACGAAACGTTTCAGCATATGTGGACCCGCGTTCTCTTCATTCTCTCATGAGCACTGACGCAGTGTCCCTGCTCATAGAAACGCTACATTCAGCTGTCTGGTCGTAATAGCTCTAACTTTACTTGCGGAGCAGAAAACAACAAACACATTAAAGAAACGCCTTTTTGCATTGCAAATAAGACTTTATTTCATTTGAAACGAACATTTTTCAAATTGGCAAGCTTTTGTTTTAACATTGCATAAACTGACGTTCTATTACAGGGAAATACGCTTTTCAGCATATGTGGACCCCAATTCGCTCATGAGCATTGACAGTGACATTGTCCAAAGAAACGCTAAATTCAGCAGTCTGGGAATAGGTAGCTCTAAGTTTACTTGCGAAGCAGAAAACAACTAGTACATTAAAGTAATACCTTTTTGCACTGCAAATGAGCCTTTATTTAATTTGAAACAACCATCTTTCATATTAGCAAGCTTTTATTTTAACATTGCATAAACTGACTTTCTCTTACAGGGAATGAAGCATTTCAGCATATGTGGACCCGAGTTCTCTTCATTCACTCATGAGCACTGACACAGTGTCACTGCTCATAGAAACGCTAAATTAAGCAATCTGGGTGTAATAGCTCTAACTTTACTTGCGGAGCTGAAAACAACTAACACATTAAGAAAACGCAATTCTGCACTGCAAATAAGACTGTATTTCATTTGAAACAAACATCTTTCATATTGGAAAGCTTTTGTCTTAACATTGCATAAACTAACGTTCTCTTACAGGGAATGAAGCATTTCAGCATATGTGGACCTGAGTTCTCTTCATTCACTCATGAGCACTGACACAGTGTCACTGCTCATAGAAACGCTAAATTAAGCAATCTGGGCGTAATAGCTCTAACTTTACTTGCGGAGCTGAAAACAACTAATACATTAAAGAAAAGCGTTTCTGCATTGGAAGTAACACTTTATTTCATTTGAAACAAACATCTTTCTAATTGGCAAGCTTTTATCTTAACATTGCATAAACTGACTTTCTCTTACAGGGGAAACACGCAGTTTAGCATATGTAGACCCGCATTCTCTTCATTCTCTCATGAGAACTGACTAAGTGTCCCTGCTCATAGAAACGCTAAATTAAGACATCTGGGCAATAACAGCTCTAACTTTACTTGCGGAGCTGAAAACAACTAACACATTAAGAAAACGCAATTCTGCACTGCAAATAAGACTTTATTTCATTTGAAACAAACATCTTTCGTATTGGAAAGCTTTTGTCTTAACATTGCATAAACTAACTTTCTCTTACAGGTAATGAAGCATTTCAGCATATGTGGACCCGAGTTCTCTTCAGTCACTCATGAGCATTGAAACAATATCACTGCTCATAGAAACGCTTAGTTCAACTGTCTGGGCGTAATAGCTCTAACTTTACTTGCGGAGCAGAAAACAACAAACACATTAAAGAAACGCCTTTTTACATTGCAAATAAGACTTTATTTTATTTGAAACGAACATCTTTCATTTTGGCAAGCTTTTGTTTTAAAATTGCATAAAATGACATTTTCTATTGGGAAAAAAGCATTTCAGCATATGTGGACCCGCATTCTCTCAGGAGCACTGACAGTGTTACAGTGCATAGAAACGCTAATTTAAGCAGTCTGGCCATAAGTAGCTCCCAGTTTACTTGCGGAGCAGAAAACCATTAACACATTAAAGAAAAGCGTTTCTGCATTGGAAGTAAGACTTTATTTCATTTGAAACAAACATCTTTCTTATTGGCAAGCTTTTATCTTAACATTGCATAAACTGACTTTCTCTTACAGGGGAAAGACGCAGTTTAGCATATGTGGACCCGAGTTCTCTTCATTCACTCATGAGCACTGACACAGTGTCACTGCTCATAGAAACGCTAAATTAAACAATCTGGGCGTAATAGCTCTAACTTTACTTGCGGAGCTGAAAACAACTAACACATTAAGAAAACGCAATTCTGCACTGCAAATAAGACTTAATTTCATTTGAAACAAACATCTTTCATATGGGAAAGCTTTTGTCTTAACATTGCATAAACTATCTTTCTCTTACAGGGAATGAAGCATTTCAGCATATGTGGACACGAGTTCTCTTCATTCACTCATGAGCACTGACACAGTCTCACTGCTCATAGAAACGCTAAATTAAGCAATCTGGGTGTAATAGCTCTAACTTTACTTGCGGAGCTGAAAACAACTAACACATTAAGAAAACGCAATTCTGCACTGCAAATAAGACTGTATTTCATTTGAAACAAACATCTTTCATATTGGAAAGCTTTTGTCTTAACATTGCATAAACTAACGTTCTCTTACAGGGAATGAAGCATTTCAGCATATGTGGACCCGAGTTCTCTTCATTCACTCATGAGCACTGACACAGTGTCACTGCTCATAGAAACGCTAAATTAAGCAATCTGGGCGTAATAGCTCTATCTTTACTTGCGGAGCTGAAAACAACTAACACATTAAAGAAAAGCGTTTCTGCATTGGAAGTAACACTTTATTTCATTTGAAACAAACATCTTTCTAATTGGCAAGCTTTTATCTTAACATTGCATTAACTGAGTCTCTCTTACAGGGAACGATGCGTTTCAGCATATGTGGACCCGCATTCTCTTCATTCTCTCATGAGCACTGACTAAGTGTCCCTGCTCATAGAAACGCTAAATTAAGATGTCTTGGCAATAACAGCTCTAACTTTACTTGCGGAGCTGAAAACAACTAGCACATTAAAGTAATGCCTTTTTGCACTGCAAATGAGCCTTTATTTCATTTGAAATAGACATCTTTCATATTGGCAAGCTTTTGTCTAAACATTGCATTAACTGAGTCTCTCTTACAGGGAACGATGCGTTTCAGCATATGTGGACCCGCATTCTCTTCATTCTCTCATGAGCACTGACGCAGTGTCCCTGCTCATAGAAACGCTACATTCAGCTGTCTGGTCGTAATAGCTCTAACTTTACTTGCGGAGCTGAAAACTACTAACACATTAAAGAAAAGCGTTTCTGCATTAGAAGTAACACTTTATTTCATTTGAAACAAACATTTTTCTAATTGGCAAGCTTTTATCTTATTGCATAAACTGACTTTCTCTTACAGGGGAAAGACGCAGTTTAGCATATGTGAACCCACATTTTCTTCATTCTCTGATGAGAACTGACTAAGTGTCCCTGCTCATAGAAACGCTAAATTAAGATATCTGGGCAATAACAGCTCTAACTTTACTTGCGGAGCTGAAAACAACTAACACATTAAGAAAACGCAATTCTGCACTGCAAATAAGACTTTATTTCATTTGAAACAAACATCTTTCATATTGGAAAGCTTTTGTCTTAACATTGCATAAACTAACGTTCTCTTACAGGGAATGAAGCATTTCAGCATATGTGGACCCGAGTTCTCTTCATTCACTCATGAGCACTGACACAATATCACTGCTCAAAGAAACGCTTAGTTCAACTGTCTGGGCGTAATAGCTCTAACTTTACTTGCGGAGCAGAAAACAACAAACACATTAAAGAAATAAGACTTTATTTTATTTGAAACGAACATTTTTCATATTGCATAAACTGACATTTTCTTACAGGGAAAAAAGCATTTCAGGATTTGTGGAACCGCATTCTATCAGGAACACTGTCACAGTGTCACTAATCACAGAAATGCCAAATTAAGCTATCTGTGTATAGTAGATCTAACTTTACTTGCGGAGGAGCAGAAAACAACGAACACATTAAAGAAATGCCTTTCTGCATTGCAAATAAGACTTTATTTCATTTGAAAGGAACATTTTTCATATTGGCAAGCTTTTGTCTTAACATTGCATAAACTGCCTTTCTCTTACAGGAAACGAAGCGTTTCAGCATATGTGGACCCGCGTTCTCTTCATTCTCTCATGAGCACTGACTAAGTGTCCCTGCTCATAGAAACGCTAAATTAAGATGTCTGGGCAATAACAGCTCTAACTTTACTTGCGGAGCTGAAAACAACTAGCACATTAAAGTAATGCCTTTTTGCACTGCAAATGAGCCTTTATTTCATTTGAAATAGACATCTTTCATATTGGCAAGCTTTTGTCTAAACATTGCATTAACTGAGTCTCTCTTACACGGAACGAAGCGTTTCAGCATATGTGGACCCGCGTTCTCTTCATTCTCTCATGAGCACTGACGCAGTGTCCCTGCTCATAGAAACGCTACATTCAGCTGTCTGGTCGTAATAGCTCTAACTTTACTTGCGGAGCAGAAAACAACAAACACATTAAAGAAACGCCTTTTTGCATTGCAAATAAGACTTTATTTCATTTTTCAAATTGGCAAGCTTTTGTTTTAACATTGCATAAACTGTCGTTCTATTACAGGGAAATACGCTTTTCAGCATATGTGGACCCCAATTCGCTCATGAGCATTGACAGTGACATTGTCCAAAGAAACGCTAAATTCAGCAGTCTGGGAATAGGTAGCTCTAAGTTTACTTGCGAAGCAGAAAACAACTAGTACATTAAAGTAATACCTTTTTGCACTGCAAATGAGCCTTTATTTAATTTGAAACAACCATCTTTCATATTAGCAAGCTTTTATTTTAACATTGCATAAACTGACTTTCTCTTACAGGGAATGAAGCATTTCAGCATATGTGGACCCGAGTTCTCTTCATTCACTCATGAGCACTGACACAGTGTCACTGCTCATAGAAACGCTAAATTAAGCAATCTGGGCGTAATAGCTCTAACTTTACTTGCGGAGCTGAAAACAACTAACACATTAAGAAAACGCAATTCTGCACTGCAAATAAGACTGTATTTCATTTGAAACAAACATCTTTCGTATTGGAAAGCTTTTGTCTTAACATTGCATAAACTAACTTTCTCTTACAGGTAATGAAGCATTTCAGCATATGTGGACCCGAGTTCTCTTCAGTCACTCATGAGCATTGAAACAATATCACTGCTCATAGAAACGCTTAGTTCAACTGTCTGGGCGTAATAGCTCTAACTTTACTTGCGGAGCAGAAAACAACAAACACATTAAAGAAACGCCTTTTTACATTGCAAATAAGACTTTATTTTATTTGAAACGAACATCTTTCATTTTGGCAAGCTTTTGTTTTAAAATTGCATAAACTGACATTTTCGTATTGGGAAAAAAGCATTTCAGCATATGTGGACCCGCATTCTCTCAGGAGCACTGACAGTGTTACAGTGCATAGAAACGCTAATTTAAGCAGTCTGGCCATAAGTAGCTCTCAGTTTACTTGCGGAGCAGAAAACCATTAACACATTAAAGAAAAGCGTTTCTGCATTGGAAGTAAGACTTTATTTCATTTGAAACAAACATCTTTCTTATTGGCAAGCTTTTATCTTAACATTGCATAAACTGACTTTCTCTTACAGGGGAAAGACGCAGTTTAGCATATGTGGACCCGCATTCTCTTCATTCTCTCTGAGCACTGACTAAGTGTCCCTGCTCATAGAAACGCTAAATTAAGATGTCTGGGCAATAACAGCTCTAACTTTACTTGCGGAGCTGAAAACAACTAACACATTAAGAAAACGCAATTCTGCACTGCAAATAAGACTTTATTTCATTTGAAACAAACATCTTTCATATTGGAAAGCTTTTGTCTTAACATTGCATAAACTAACTTTCTCTTACAGGGAATGAAGCATTTCAGCATATGTGGACCCGAGTTCTCTTCATTCACTCATGAGCATTGACACAGTGTCACTGCTCATAGAAACGCTAAATTATGCAATCTGGGCGTAATAGCTCTAACTTTACTTGCGGAGCTGAAAACAACTAACACATTAAGAAAACGCCTTTCTGCATTGCAAACAAGTGTCTATTTCATTTGAAACGAACATCTTTCATATTGGCAAGCTTTTGTCTTAACATTGCATAAACTAACTTTCTCTTACAGGGAATAAAGCATTTCAGCGTATGTGGACCCGAATTCTCTTCAGTCACTCATGAGCATTGACACAATATCACTGCTCATAGAAACGCTTAGTTCAACTGTCTGGGCGTAATAGCTCTAACTTTACTTGCGGAGCAGAAAACAACAAACACATTAAAGAAATAAGACTTTATTTTATTTGAAACGAACATTTTTCATATTGGCAAGCTTTTATTTTAATATTGCATAAACTGACATTTTCTTACAGGGAAAAAAGCATTTCAGGATTTGTGGAACCGCATTCTCTCAGGAACACTGTCACAGTGTCACTAATCACAGAAATGCCAAATTAATCTATCTGGGTATAGTAGATCTAACTTTACTTGCGGAGGAGCAGAAAACAACGAACACATGAATGCATTGCAAATAAGACTTTATTTCATTTGAAAGGAACATTTTTCATATTGGCAAGCTTTTGTCTAAACATTGCATTAACTGAGTCTCTCTTACAGGGAACGATGCGTTTCAGCATATGTGGACCCGCATTCTCTTCATTCTCTCATGAGCACTGACTAAGTGTCCCTGCTCATAGAAACGCTAAATTAAGATGTCTTGGCAATAACAGCTCTAACTTTACTTGCGGAGCTGAAAACAACTAGCACATTAAAGTAATGCCTTTTTGCACTGCAAATGAGCCTTTATTTCATTTGAAATAGACATCTTTCATATTGGCAAGCTTTTGTCTAAACATTGCATTAACTGAGTCTCTCTTACAGGGAACGATGCGTTTCAGCATATGTGGACCCGCATTCTCTTCATTCTCTCATGAGCACTGACGCAGTGTCCCTGCTCATAGAAACTCTACATTCAGCTGTCTGGTCGTAATAGCTCTAACTTTACTTGCGGAGCTGAAAACTACTAACACATTAAAGAAAAGCGTTTCTGCATTGGAAGTAACACTTTATTTCATTTGAAACAAACATTTTTCTAATTGGCAAGCTTTTATCTTATTGCATAAACTGACTTTCTCTTACAGGGGAAAGACGCAGTTTAGCATATGTGAACCCACATTTTCTTCATTCTCTGATGAGAACTGACTAAGTGTCCCTGCTCATAGAAACGCTAAATTAAGATATCTGGGCAATAACAGCTCTAACTTTACTTGCGGAGCTGAAAACAACTAACACATTAAGAAAACGCAATTCTGCACTGCAAATAAGACTTTATTTCATTTGAAACAAACATCTTTCATATTGGAAAGCTTTTGTCTTAACATTGCATAAACTAACGTTCTCTTACAGGGAATGAAGCATTTCAGCATATGTGGACCCGAGTTCTCTTCATTCACTCATGAGCACTGACACAATATCACTGCTCAAAGAAACGCTTAGTTCAACTGTCTGGGCGTAATAGCTCTAACTTTACTTGCGGAGCAGAAAACAACAAACACATTAAAGAAATAAGACTTTATTTTATTTGAAACGAACATTTTTCATATTGCATAAACTGACATTTTCTTACAGGGAAAAAAGCATTTCAGGATTTGTGGAACCGCATTCTCTCAGGAACACTGTCACAGTGTCACTAATCACAGAAATGCCAAATTAAGCTATCTGGGTATAGTAGATCTAACTTTACTTGCGGAGGAGCAGAAAACAACGAACACATTAAAGAAATGCCTTTCTGCATTGCAAATAAGACTTTATTTCATTTGAAAGGAACATTTTTCATATTGGCAAGCTTTTGTCTTAACATTGCATAAACTGCCTTTCTCTTACAGGAAACGAAGCGTTTCAGCATATGTGGACCCGTGTTCTCTTCATTCTCTCATGAGCACTGACTAAGTGTCCCTGCTCATAGAAACGCTAAATTAAGATGTCTGGGCAATAACAGCTCTAACTTTACGTGCGGAGCTGAAAACAACTAGCACATTAAAGTAATGCCTTTTTGCACTGCAAATGAGCCTTTATTTCATTTGAAATAGACATCTTTCATATTGGCAAGCTTTTGTCTAAACATTGCATTAACTGAGTCTCTCTTACACGGAACGAAGCGTTTCAGCATATGTGGACCCGCGTTCTCTTCATTCTCTCATGAGCACTGACGCAGTGTCCCTGCTCATAGAAACGCTACATTCAGCTGTCTGGTCGTAATAGCTCTAACTTTACTTGCGGAGCAGAAAACAACAAACACATTAAAGAAACGCCTTTTTGCATTGCAAATAAGACTTTATTTCATTTTTCAAATTGGCAAGCTTTTGTTTTAACATTGCATAAACTGTCGTTCTATTACAGGGAAATACGCTTTTCAGCATATGTGGACCCCAATTCGCTCATGAGCATTGACAGTGACATTGTCCAAAGAAACGCTAAATTCAGCAGTCTGGGAATAGGTAGCTCTAAGTTTACTTGCGAAGCAGAAAACAACTAGTACATTAAAGTAATACCTTTTTGCACTGCAAATGAGCCTTTATTTAATTTGAAACAACCATCTTTCATATTAGCAAGCTTTTATTTTAACATTGCATAAACTGACTTTCTCTTACAGGGAATGAAGCATTTCAGCATATGTGGACACGAGTTCTCTTCATTCACTCATGAGCACTGACACAGTCTCACTGCTCATAGAAACGCTAAATTAAGCAATCTGGGTGTAATAGCTCTAACTTTACTTGCGGAGCTGAAAACAACTAACACATTAAGAAAACGCAATTCTGCACTGCAAATAAGACTGTATTTCATTTGAAACAAACATCTTTCATATTGGAAAGCTTTTGTCTTAACATTGCATAAACTAACGTTCTCTTACAGGGAATGAAGCATTTCAGCATATGTGGACCCGAGTTCTCTTCATTCACTCATGAGCACTGACACAGTGTCACTGCTCATAGAAACGCTAAATTAAGCAATCTGGGCGTAATAGCTCTATCTTTACTTGCGGAGCTGAAAACAACTAACACATTAAAGAAAAGCGTTTCTGCATTGGAAGTAACACTTTATTTCATTTGAAACAAACATCTTTCTAATTGGCAAGCTTTTATCTTAACATTGCATAAACTGACTTTCTCTTACAGGGGAAAGACGCAGTTTAGCATATGTAGACCCGCATTCTCTTCATTCTCTCATGAGAACTGACTAAGTGTCCCTGCTCATAGAAACGCTAAATTAAGACATCTGGGCAATAACAGCTCTAACTTTACTTGCGGAGCTGAAAACAACTAACACATTAAGAAAACGCAATTCTGCACTGCAAATAAGACTTTATTTCATTTGAAACAAACATCTTTCGTATTGGAAAGCTTTTGTCTTAACATTGCATAAACTAACTTTCTCTTACAGGTAATGAAGCATTTCAGCATATGTGGACCCGAGTTCTCTTCAGTCACTCATGAGCATTGAAACAATATCACTGCTCATAGAAACGCTTAGTTCAACTGTCTGGGCGTAATAGCTCTAACTTTACTTGCGGAGCAGAAAACAACAAACACATTAAAGAAACGCCTTTTTACATTGCAAATAAGACTTTATTTTATTTGAAACGAACATCTTTCATTTTGGCAAGCTTTTGTTTTAAAATTGCATAAACTGACATTTTCGTATTGGGAAAAAAGCATTTCAGCATATGTGGACCCGCATTCTCTCAGGAGCACTGACAGTGTTACAGTGCATAGAAACGCTAATTTAAGCAGTCTGGCCATAAGTAGCTCTCAGTTTACTTGCGGAGCAGAAAACCATTAACACATTAAAGAAAAGCGTTTCTGCATTGGAAGTAAGACTTTATTTCATTTGAAACAAACATCTTTCTTATTGGCAAGCTTTTATCTTAACATTGCATAAACTGACTTTCTCTTACAGGGGAAAGACGCAGTTTAGCATATGTGGACCCGCATTCTCTTCATTCTCTCTGAGCACTGACTAAGTGTCCCTGCTCATAGAAACGCTAAATTAAGATGTCTGGGCAATAACAGCTCTAACTTTACTTGCGGAGCTGAAAACAACTAACACATTAAGAAAACGCAATTCTGCACTGCAAATAAGACTTTATTTCATTTGAAACAAACATCTTTCATATTGGAAAGCTTTTGTCTTAACATTGCATAAACTAACGTTCTCTTACAGGGAATGAAGCATTTCAGCATATGTGGACCCGAGTTCTCTTCATTCACTCATGAGCACTGACACAATATCACTGCTCAAAGAAACGCTTAGTTCAACTGTCTGGGCGTAATAGCTCTAACTTTACTTGCGGAGCAGAAAACAACAAACACATTAAAGAAATAAGACTTTATTTTATTTGAAACGAACATTTTTCATATTGCATAAACTGACATTTTCTTACAGGGAAAAAAGCATTTCAGGATTTGTGGAACCGCATTCTCTCAGGAACACTGTCACAGTGTCACTAATCACAGAAATGCCAAATTAAGCTATCTGTGTATAGTAGATCTAACTTTACTTGCGGAGGAGCAGAAAACAACGAACACATTAAAGAAATGCCTTTCTGCATTGCAAATAAGACTTTATTTCATTTGAAAGGAACATTTTTCATATTGGCAAGCTTTTGTCTTAACATTGCATAAACTGCCTTTCTCTTACAGGAAACGAAGCGTTTCAGCATATGTGGACCCGCGTTCTCTTCATTCTCTCATGAGCACTGACTAAGTGTCCCTGCTCATAGAAACGCTAAATTAAGATGTCTGGGCAATAACAGCTCTAACTTTACTTGCGGAGCTGAAAACAACTAGCACATTAAAGTAATGCCTTTTTGCACTGCAAATGAGCCTTTATTTCATTTGAAATAGACATCTTTCATATTGGCAAGCTTTTGTCTAAACATTGCATTAACTGAGTCTCTCTTACACGGAACGAAGCGTTTCAGCATATGTGGACCCGCGTTCTCTTCATTCTCTCATGAGCACTGACGCAGTGTCCCTGCTCATAGAAACGCTACATTCAGCTGTCTGGTCGTAATAGCTCTAACTTTACTTGCGGAGCAGAAAACAACAAACACATTAAAGAAACGCCTTTTTGCATTGCAAATAAGACTTTATTTCATTTTTCAAATTGGCAAGCTTTTGTTTTAACATTGCATAAACTGTCGTTCTATTACAGGGAAATACGCTTTTCAGCATATGTGGACCCCAATTCGCTCATGAGCATTGACAGTGACATTGTCCAAAGAAACGCTAAATTCAGCAGTCTGGGAATAGGTAGCTCTAAGTTTACTTGCGAAGCAGAAAACAACTAGTACATTAAAGTAATACCTTTTTGCACTGCAAATGAGCCTTTATTTAATTTGAAACAACCATCTTTCATATTAGCAAGCTTTTATTTTAACATTGCATAAACTGACTTTCTCTTACAGGGAATGAAGCATTTCAGCATATGTGGACCCGAGTTCTCTTCATTCACTCATGAGCACTGACACAGTGTCACTGCTCATAGAAACGCTAAATTAAGCAATCTGGGCGTAATAGCTCTAACTTTACTTGCGGAGCTGAAAACAACTAACACATTAAGAAAACGCAATTCTGCACTGCAAATAAGACTGTATTTCATTTGAAACAAACATCTTTCGTATTGGAAAGCTTTTGTCTTAACATTGCATAAACTAACTTTCTCTTACAGGTAATGAAGCATTTCAGCATATGTGGACCCGAGTTCTCTTCAGTCACTCATGAGCATTGAAACAATATCACTGCTCATAGAAACGCTTAGTTCAACTGTCTGGGCGTAATAGCTCTAACTTTACTTGCGGAGCAGAAAACAACAAACACATTAAAGAAACGCCTTTTTACATTGCAAATAAGACTTTATTTTATTTGAAACGAACATCTTTCATTTTGGCAAGCTTTTGTTTTAAAATTGCATAAACTGACATTTTCGTATTGGGAAAAAAGCATTTCAGCATATGTGGACCCGCATTCTCTCAGGAGCACTGACAGTGTTACAGTGCATAGAAACGCTAATTTAAGCAGTCTGGCCATAAGTAGCTCTCAGTTTACTTGCGGAGCAGAAAACCATTAACACATTAAAGAAAAGCGTTTCTGCATTGGAAGTAAGACTTTATTTCATTTGAAACAAACATCTTTCTTATTGGCAAGCTTTTATCTTAACATTGCATAAACTGACTTTCTCTTACAGGGGAAAGACGCAGTTTAGCATATGTGGACCCGCATTCTCTTCATTCTCTCTGAGCACTGACTAAGTGTCCCTGCTCATAGAAACGCTAAATTAAGATGTCTGGGCAATAACAGCTCTAACTTTACTTGCGGAGCTGAAAACAACTAACACATTAAGAAAACGCAATTCTGCACTGCAAATAAGACTTTATTTCATTTGAAACAAACATCTTTCATATTGGAAAGCTTTTGTCTTAACATTGCATAAACTAACTTTCTCTTACAGGGAATGAAGCATTTCAGCATATGTGGACCCGAGTTCTCTTCATTCACTCATGAGCATTGACACAGTGTCACTGCTCATAGAAACGCTAAATTATGCAATCTGGGCGTAATAGCTCTAACTTTACTTGCGGAGCTGAAAACAACTAACACATTAAGAAAACGCCTTTCTGCATTGCAAACAAGTGTCTATTTCATTTGAAACGAACATCTTTCATATTGGCAAGCTTTTGTCTTAACATTGCATAAACTAACTTTCTCTTACAGGGAATAAAGCATTTCAGCGTATGTGGACCCGAATTCTCTTCAGTCACTCATGAGCATTGACACAATATCACTGCTCATAGAAACGCTTAGTTCAACTGTCTGGGCGTAATAGCTCTAACTTTACTTGCGGAGCAGAAAACAACAAACACATTAAAGAAATAAGACTTTATTTTATTTGAAACGAACATTTTTCATATTGGCAAGCTTTTATTTTAATATTGCATAAACTGACATTTTCTTACAGGGAAAAAAGCATTTCAGGATTTGTGGAACCGCATTCTCTCAGGAACACTGTCACAGTGTCACTAATCACAGAAATGCCAAATTAATCTATCTGGGTATAGTAGATCTAACTTTACTTGCGGAGGAGCAGAAAACAACGAACACATTAAAGAAATGCCTTTCTGCATTGCAAATAAGACTTTATTTCATTTGAAAGGAACATTTTTCATATTGGCAAGCTTTTGTCTAAACATTGCATTAACTGAGTCTCTCTTACAGGGAACGATGCGTTTCAGCATATGTGGACCCGCATTCTCTTCATTCTCTCATGAGCACTGACTAAGTGTCCCTGCTCATAGAAACGCTAAATTAAGATGTCTTGGCAATAACAGCTCTAACTTTACTTGCGGAGCTGAAAACAACTAGCACATTAAAGTAATGCCTTTTTGCACTGCAAATGAGCCTTTATTTCATTTGAAATAGACATCTTTCATATTGGCAAGCTTTTGTCTAAACATTGCATTAACTGAGTCTCTCTTACAGGGAACGATGCGTTTCAGCATATGTGGACCCGCATTCTCTTCATTCTCTCATGAGCACTGACGCAGTGTCCCTGCTCATAGAAACGCTACATTCAGCTGTCTGGTCGTAATAGCTCTAACTTTACTTGCGGAGCTGAAAACTACTAACACATTAAAGAAAAGCGTTTCTGCATTAGAAGTAACACTTTATTTCATTTGAAACAAACATTTTTCTAATTGGCAAGCTTTTATCTTATTGCATAAACTGACTTTCTCTTACAGGGGAAAGACGCAGTTTAGCATATGTGAACCCACATTTTCTTCATTCTCTGATGAGAACTGACTAAGTGTCCCTGCTCATAGAAACGCTAAATTAAGATATCTGGGCAATAACAGCTCTAACTTTACTTGCGGAGCTGAAAACAACTAACACATTAAGAAAACGCAATTCTGCACTGCAAATAAGACTTTATTTCATTTGAAACAAACATCTTTCATATTGGAAAGCTTTTGTCTTAACATTGCATAAACTAACGTTCTCTTACAGGGAATGAAGCATTTCAGCATATGTGGACCCGAGTTCTCTTCATTCACTCATGAGCACTGACACAATATCACTGCTCAAAGAAACGCTTAGTTCAACTGTCTGGGCGTAATAGCTCTAACTTTACTTGCGGAGCAGAAAACAACAAACACATTAAAGAAATAAGACTTTATTTTATTTGAAACGAACATTTTTCATATTGCATAAACTGACATTTTCTTACAGGGAAAAAAGCATTTCAGGATTTGTGGAACCGCATTCTCTCAGGAACACTGTCACAGTGTCACTAATCACAGAAATGCCAAATTAAGCTATCTGTGTATAGTAGATCTAACTTTACTTGCGGAGGAGCAGAAAACAACGAACACATTAAAGAAATGCCTTTCTGCATTGCAAATAAGACTTTATTTCATTTGAAAGGAACATTTTTCATATTGGCAAGCTTTTGTCTTAACATTGCATAAACTGCCTTTCTCTTACAGGAAACGAAGCGTTTCAGCATATGTGGACCCGCGTTCTCTTCATTCTCTCATGAGCACTGACTAAGTGTCCCTGCTCATAGAAACGCTAAATTAAGATGTCTGGGCAATAACAGCTCTAACTTTACTTGCGGAGCTGAAAACAACTAGCACATTAAAGTAATGCCTTTTTGCACTGCAAATGAGCCTTTATTTCATTTGAAATAGACATCTTTCATATTGGCAAGCTTTTGTCTAAACATTGCATTAACTGAGTCTCTCTTACACGGAACGAAGCGTTTCAGCATATGTGGACCCGCGTTCTCTTCATTCTCTCATGAGCACTGACGCAGTGTCCCTGCTCATAGAAACGCTACATTCAGCTGTCTGGTCGTAATAGCTCTAACTTTACTTGCGGAGCAGAAAACAACAAACACATTAAAGAAACGCCTTTTTGCATTGCAAATAAGACTTTATTTCATTTTTCAAATTGGCAAGCTTTTGTTTTAACATTGCATAAACTGTCGTTCTATTACAGGGAAATACGCTTTTCAGCATATGTGGACCCCAATTCGCTCATGAGCATTGACAGTGACATTGTCCAAAGAAACGCTAAATTCAGCAGTCTGGGAATAGGTAGCTCTAAGTTTACTTGCGAAGCAGAAAACAACTAGTACATTAAAGTAATACCTTTTTGCACTGCAAATGAGCCTTTATTTAATTTGAAACAACCATCTTTCATATTAGCAAGCTTTTATTTTAACATTGCATAAACTGACTTTCTCTTACAGGGAATGAAGCATTTCAGCATATGTGGACCCGAGTTCTCTTCATTCACTCATGAGCACTGACACAGTGTCACTGCTCATAGAAACGCTAAATTAAGCAATCTGGGCGTAATAGCTCTAACTTTACTTGCGGAGCTGAAAACAACTAACACATTAAGAAAACGCAATTCTGCACTGCAAATAAGACTGTATTTCATTTGAAACAAACATCTTTCGTATTGGAAAGCTTTTGTCTTAACATTGCATAAACTAACTTTCTCTTACAGGTAATGAAGCATTTCAGCATATGTGGACCCGAGTTCTCTTCAGTCACTCATGAGCATTGAAACAATATCACTGCTCATAGAAACGCTTAGTTCAACTGTCTGGGCGTAATAGCTCTAACTTTACTTGCGGAGCAGAAAACAACAAACACATTAAAGAAACGCCTTTTTACATTGCAAATAAGACTTTATTTTATTTGAAACGAACATCTTTCATTTTGGCAAGCTTTTGTTTTAAAATTGCATAAACTGACATTTTCGTATTGGGAAAAAAGCATTTCAGCATATGTGGACCCGCATTCTCTCAGGAGCACTGACAGTGTTACAGTGCATAGAAACGCTAATTTAAGCAGTCTGGCCATAAGTAGCTCTCAGTTTACTTGCGGAGCAGAAAACCATTAACACATTAAAGAAAAGCGTTTCTGCATTGGAAGTAAGACTTTATTTCATTTGAAACAAACATCTTTCTTATTGGCAAGCTTTTATCTTAACATTGCATAAACTGACTTTCTCTTACAGGGGAAAGACGCAGTTTAGCATATGTGGACCCGCATTCTCTTCATTCTCTCTGAGCACTGACTAAGTGTCCCTGCTCATAGAAACGCTAAATTAAGATGTCTGGGCAATAACAGCTCTAACTTTACTTGCGGAGCTGAAAACAACTAACACATTAAGAAAACGCAATTCTGCACTGCAAATAAGACTTTATTTCATTTGAAACAAACATCTTTCATATTGGAAAGCTTTTGTCTTAACATTGCATAAACTAACTTTCTCTTACAGGGAATGAAGCATTTCAGCATATGTGGACCCGAGTTCTCTTCATTCACTCATGAGCATTGACACAGTGTCACTGCTCATAGAAACGCTAAATTATGCAATCTGGGCGTAATAGCTCTAACTTTACTTGCGGAGCTGAAAACAACTAACACATTAAGAAAACGCCTTTCTGCATTGCAAACAAGTGTCTATTTCATTTGAAACGAACATCTTTCATATTGGCAAGCTTTTGTCTTAACATTGCATAAACTAACTTTCTCTTACAGGGAATAAAGCATTTCAGCGTATGTGGACCCGAATTCTCTTCAGTCACTCATGAGCATTGACACAATATCACTGCTCATAGAAACGCTTAGTTCAACTGTCTGGGCGTAATAGCTCTAACTTTACTTGCGGAGCAGAAAACAACAAACACATTAAAGAAATAAGACTTTATTTTATTTGAAACGAACATTTTTCATATTGGCAAGCTTTTATTTTAATATTGCATAAACTGACATTTTCTTACAGGGAAAAAAGCATTTCAGGATTTGTGGAACCGCATTCTCTCAGGAACACTGTCACAGTGTCACTAATCACAGAAATGCCAAATTAATCTATCTGGGTATAGTAGATCTAACTTTACTTGCGGAGGAGCAGAAAACAACGAACACATTAAAGAAATGCCTTTCTGCATTGCAAATAAGACTTTATTTCATTTGAAAGGAACATTTTTCATATTGGCAAGCTTTTGTCTAAACATTGCATTAACTGAGTCTCTCTTACAGGGAACGATGCGTTTCAGCATATGTGGACCCGCATTCTCTTCATTCTCTCATGAGCACTGACTAAGTGTCCCTGCTCATAGAAACGCTAAATTAAGATGTCTTGGCAATAACAGCTCTAACTTTACTTGCGGAGCTGAAAACAACTAGCACATTAAAGTAATGCCTTTTTGCACTGCAAATGAGCCTTTATTTCATTTGAAATAGACATCTTTCATATTGGCAAGCTTTTGTCTAAACATTGCATTAACTGAGTCTCTCTTACAGGGAACGATGCGTTTCAGCATATGTGGACCCGCATTCTCTTCATTCTCTCATGAGCACTGACGCAGTGTCCCTGCTCATAGAAACTCTACATTCAGCTGTCTGGTCGTAATAGCTCTAACTTTACTTGCGGAGCTGAAAACTACTAACACATTAAAGAAAAGCGTTTCTGCATTGGAAGTAACACTTTATTTCATTTGAAACAAACATTTTTCTAATTGGCAAGCTTTTATCTTATTGCATAAACTGACTTTCTCTTACAGGGGAAAGACGCAGTTTAGCATATGTGAACCCACATTTTCTTCATTCTCTGATGAGAACTGACTAAGTGTCCCTGCTCATAGAAACGCTAAATTAAGATATCTGGGCAATAACAGCTCTAACTTTACTTGCGGAGCTGAAAACAACTAACACATTAAGAAAACGCAATTCTGCACTGCAAATAAGACTTTATTTCATTTGAAACAAACATCTTTCATATTGGAAAGCTTTTGTCTTAACATTGCATAAACTAACGTTCTCTTACAGGGAATGAAGCATTTCAGCATATGTGGACCCGAGTTCTCTTCATTCACTCATGAGCACTGACACAATATCACTGCTCAAAGAAACGCTTAGTTCAACTGTCTGGGCGTAATAGCTCTAACTTTACTTGCGGAGCAGAAAACAACAAACACATTAAAGAAATAAGACTTTATTTTATTTGAAACGAACATTTTTCATATTGCATAAACTGACATTTTCTTACAGGGAAAAAAGCATTTCAGGATTTGTGGAACCGCATTCTCTCAGGAACACTGTCACAGTGTCACTAATCACAGAAATGCCAAATTAAGCTATCTGGGTATAGTAGATCTAACTTTACTTGCGGAGGAGCAGAAAACAACGAACACATTAAAGAAATGCCTTTCTGCATTGCAAATAAGACTTTATTTCATTTGAAAGGAACATTTTTCATATTGGCAAGCTTTTGTCTTAACATTGCATAAACTGCCTTTCTCTTACAGGAAACGAAGCGTTTCAGCATATGTGGACCCGCGTTCTCTTCATTCTCTCATGAGCACTGACTAAGTGTCCCTGCTCATAGAAACGCTAAATTAAGATGTCTGGGCAATAACAGCTCTAACTTTACTTGCGGAGCTGAAAACAACTAGCACATTAAAGTAATGCCTTTTTGCACTGCAAATGAGCCTTTATTTCATTTGAAATAGACATCTTTCATATTGGCAAGCTTTTGTCTAAACATTGCATTAACTGAGTCTCTCTTACACGGAACGAAGCGTTTCAGCATATGTGGACCCGCGTTCTCTTCATTCTCTCATGAGCACTGACGCAGTGTCCCTGCTCATAGAAACGCTACATTCAGCTGTCTAGTCGTAATAGCTCTAACTTTACTTGCGGAGCAGAAAACAACAAACACATTAAAGAAACGCCTTTTTGCATTGCAAATAAGACTTTATTTCATTTTTCAAATTGGCAAGCTTTTGTTTTAACATTGCATAAACTGTCGTTCTATTACAGGGAAATACGCTTTTCAGCATATGTGGACCCCAATTCGCTCATGAGCATTGACAGTGACATTGTCCAAAGAAACGCTAAATTCAGCAGTCTGGGAATAGGTAGCTCTAAGTTTACTTGCGAAGCAGAAAACAACTAGTACATTAAAGTAATACCTTTTTGCACTGCAAATGAGCCTTTATTTAATTTGAAACAACCATCTTTCATATTAGCAAGCTTTTATTTTAACATTGCATAAACTGACTTTCTCTTACAGGGAATGAAGCATTTCAGCATATGTGGACCCGAGTTCTCTTCATTCACTCATGAGCACTGACACAGTGTCACTGCTCATAGAAACGCTAAATTAAGCAATCTGGGCGTAATAGCTCTAACTTTACTTGCGGAGCTGAAAACAACTAACACATTAAGAAAACGCAATTCTGCACTGCAAATAAGACTGTATTTCATTTGAAACAAACATCTTTCATATGGGAAAGCTTTTGTCTTAACATTGCATAAACTAACTTTCTCTTACAGGGAATGAAGCATTTCAGCATATGTGGACCCGAGTTCTCTTCATTCACTCATGAGCACTGACACAGTGTTACTGCTCATAGAAACGCTAAATTAAGCAATCTGGGCGTAATAGCTCTAACTTTACTTGCGGAGCTGAAAACAACTAACACATTAAAGAAAAGCGTTTCTGCATTGGAAGTAACACTTTATTTCATTTGAAACAAACATCTTTCTAATTGGCAAGCTTTTATCTTAACATTGCATAAACTGACTTTCTCTTACAGGGGAAAGACGCAGTTTAGCATATGTAGACCCGCATTCTCTTCATTCTCTCATGAGAACTGACTAAGTGTCCCTGCTCATAGAAACGCTAAATTAAGACATCTGGGCAATAACAGCTCTAACTTTACTTGCGGAGCTGAAAACAACTAACACATTAAGAAAACGCAATTCTGCACTGCAAATAAGACTTTATTTCATTTGAAACAAACATCTTTCGTATTGGAAAGCTTTTGTCTTAACATTGCATAAACTAACTTTCTCTTACAGGTAATGAAGCATTTCAGCATATGTGGACCCGAGTTCTCTTCAGTCACTCATGAGCATTGAAACAATATCACTGCTCATAGAAACGCTTAGTTCAACTGTCTGGGCGTAATAGCTCTAACTTTACTTGCGGAGCAGAAAACAACAAACACATTAAAGAAACGCCTTTTTACATTGCAAATAAGACTTTATTTTATTTGAAACGAACATCTTTCATTTTGGCAAGCTTTTGTTTTAAAATTGCATAAACTGACATTTTCGTATTGGGAAAAAAGCATTTCAGCATATGTGGACCCGCATTCTCTCAGGAGCACTGACAGTGTTACAGTGCATAGAAACGCTAATTTAAGCAGTCTGGCCATAAGTAGCTCTCAGTTTACTTGCGGAGCAGAAAACCATTAACACATTAAAGAAAAGCGTTTCTGCATTGGAAGTAAGACTTTATTTCATTTGAAACAAACATCTTTCTTATTGGCAAGCTTTTATCTTAACATTGCATAAACTGACTTTCTCTTACAGGGGAAAGACGCAGTTTATCATATGTGGACCCGCATTCTCTTCATTCTCTCATGAGCACTGACTAAGTGTCCCTGCTCATAGAAACGCTAAATTAAGATGTCTGGGCAATAACAGCTCTAACTTTACTTGCGGAGCTGAAAACAACTAACACATTAAGAAAACGCAATTCTGCACTGCAAATAAGACTTTATTTCATTTGAAACAAACATCTTTCATATTGGAAAGCTTTTGTCTTAACATTGCATAAACTAACTTTCTCTTACAGGGAATGAAGCATTTCAGCATATGTGGACCCGAGTTCTCTTCATTCACTCATGAGCATTGACACAGTGTCACTGCTCATAGAAACGCTTAGTTCAACTGTCTGGGCGTAATAGCTCTAACTTTACTTGCGGAGCAGAAAACAACAAACACTTTTATTTTAATATTGCATAAACTGACATTTTCTTACAGGGAAAAAAGCATTTCAGGATTTGTGGAACCGCATTCTCTCAGGAACACTGTCACAGTGTCACTAATCACAGAAATGCCAAATTAAGCTATCTGGGTATAGTAGATCTAACTTTACTTGCGGAGGAGCAGAAAACAACGAACACATTAAAGAAATGCCTTTCTGCATTGCAAATAAGACTTTATTTCATTTGAAAGGAACATTTTTCATATTGGCAAGCTTTTGTCTTAACATTGCATAAACTGCCTTTCTCTTACAGGGGAAAGACGCAGTTTAGCATATGTGGACCCGCATTCTCTTCATTCTCTCATGAGCACTGACTAAGTGTCCCTGCTCATAGAAACGCTAAATTAAGATGTCTTGGCAATAACAGCTCTAACTTTACTTGCGGAGCTGAAAACAACTAGCACATTAAAGTAATGCCTTTTTGCACTGCAAATGAGCCTTTATTTCATTTGAAATAGACATCTTTCATATTGGCAAGCTTTTGTCTAAACATTGCATTAACTGAGTCTCTCTTACACGGAACGAAGCGTTTCAGCATATGTGGACCCGCGTTCTCTTCATTCTCTCATGAGCACTGACGCAGTGTCCCTGCTCATAGAAACGCTACATTCAGCTGTCTGGTCGTAATAGCTCTAACTTTACTTGCGGAGCAGAAAACAACAAACACATTAAAGAAACGCCTTTTTGCATTGCAAATAAGACTTTATTTCATTTGAAACGAACATTTTTCAAATTGGCAAGCTTTTGTTTTAACATTGCATAAACTGACGTTCTATTACAGGGAAATACGCTTTTCAGCATATGTGGACCCCAATTCGCTCATGAGCATTGACAGTGACATTGTCCAAAGAAACGCTAAATTCAGCAGTCTGGGAATAGGTAGCTCTAAGTTTACTTGCGAAGCAGAAAACAACTAGTACATTAAAGTAATACCTTTTTGCACTGCAAATGAGCCTTTATTTAATTTGAAACAACCATCTTTCATATTAGCAAGCTTTTATTTTAACATTGCATAAACTGACTTTCTCTTACAGGGAATGAAGCATTTCAGCATATGTGGACCCGAGTTCTCTTCATTCACTCATGAGCACTGACACAGTGTCACTGCTCATAGAAACGCTAAATTAAGCAATCTGGGCGTAATAGCTCTAACTTTACTTGCGGAGCTGAAAACAACTAACACATTAAGAAAACGCAATTCTGCACTGCAAATAAGACTTAATTTCATTTGAAACAAACATCTTTCATATGGGAAAGCTTTTGTCTTAACATTGCATAAACTATCTTTCTCTTACAGGGAATGAAGCATTTCAGCATATGTGGACACGAGTTCTCTTCATTCACTCATGAGCACTGACACAGTGTCACTGCTCATAGAAACGCTAAATTAAGCAATCTGGGTGTAATAGCTCTAACGTTACTTGCGGAGCTGAAAACAACTAACACATTAAGAAAACGCAATTCTGCACTGCAAATAAGACTGTATTTCATTTGAAACAAACATCTTTCATATTGGAAAGCTTTTGTCTTAACATTGCATAAACTAACGTTCTCTTACAGGGAATGAAGTATTTCAGCATATGTGGACCCGAGTTCTCTTCATTCACTCATGAGCACTGACACAGTGTCACTGCTCATAGAAACGCTAAATTAAGCAATCTGGGCGTAATAGCTCTAACTTTACTTGCGGAGCAGAAAACAACAAACACATTAAAGAAATAAGACTTTATTTTATTTGAAACGAACATTTTTCATATTGGCAAGCTTTTATTTTAATATTGCATAAACTGACATTTTCTTACAGGGAAAAAACCATTTCAGGATTTGTGGAACCGCATTCTCTCAGGAACACTGTCACAGTGTCACTAATCACAGAAATGCCAAATTAAGCTATCTGGGTATAGTAGATCTAACTTTACTTGCGGAGGAGCAGAAAACAACGAACACATTAAAGAAATGCCTTTCTGCATTGCAAATAAGACTTTATTTCATTTCAAACAAACATCTTTCATATTGGAAAGCTTTTGTCTTAACATTGCATAAACTAACGTTCTCTTACAGGGAATGAAGCTCATAGAAACGCTTAGTTAAGCTGTCTGGGCGTAATAGCTCTAACTTTACTTGCGGAGCAGAAAACAACTAACACATTAAAGAAAAGACTTTCTGCATTGGAACTAAGACTTTATTTCATTTGAAACAAACATCTTTCATATTGGCAAGCTTTTGTCTTAGTGCATAAACTGACTTTCTCTTACAGAGAAATACGCTTTTCAGCATATGTGGACCCGAGTTCTCTTCATTCACTCATGAGCACTGACACAGTGTCACTGCTCATAGAAACGCTAAATTAAGCAATCTGGGCGTAATAGCTCTAACTTTACTTGCGGAGCAGAAAACAACTAACACATTAAAGAAAAGACTTTCTGCATTGGAACTAAGACTTTATTTCATTTGAAACGAACATCTTTCATATTGGCAAGCTTTTGTCTTAACATTGCATAAACTAACTTTCTCTTACAGGGAATAAAGCATTTCAGCATATGTGGACCCGAATTCTCTTCAGTCACTCATGGGCATTGACACAATATCACTGCTCATAGAAACGCTTAGTTCAACTGTCTGGGCGTAATAGCTCTAACTTTACTTGCGGAGCAGAAAACAACAAACACATTAAAGAAACGCCTTTTTGCATTGCAAATAAGACTTTATTTTATTTGAAACGAACATTTTTCATATTGGCAAGCTTTTGTTTTAATATTGCATAAACTGACATTTTCTTACAGGGAAAAAAGCATTTCAGGATTTGTGGAACCGCATTCTCTCAGGAACACTGTCACAGTGTCACTAAACACAGGAATGCCAAATTAAGCTATCTGGGTATAGTAGCTCTAACTTTACTTGCGGAGGAGCAGAAAACAACGAACACATTAAAGAAAAGCGTTTCTGCATTGGAAGTAAGACTTTATTTCATTTGAAACAAACATCTTTCTTATTGGCAAGCTTTTATCTTAACATTGCATAAACTGACTATGTCTTACAGGGGAAAGACGCAGTCTAGCATATGTGGACCCGCTTTCTCTTCATTCTCTCATGAGCACTGACTAAGTGTCCCTGCTCATAGAAACGCTAAATTAAGATGTCTTGGCAATAACAGCTCTAACTTTACTTGCGGAGCTGAAAACAACTAACACATTAAGAAAACGCAATTCTGCACTGCAAATAAGACTGTATTTCATTTGAAACAAACATCTTTCATATTGGAAAGCTTTTGTCTTAACATTGCATAATCAAACTTTCTCTTACAGGGAATGAAGCATTTCAGCATATGTGGACCCGAGTTCTCTTCATTCACTCATGAGCACTGACACAGTATCACTGCTCATAGAAACGCTACATTCAGCTGTCTGGTCGTAATAGCTCTAACTTTACTTGCGGAGCAGAAAACAACAAACACATTAAAGAAACGCCTTTCCGCATTGCAAATAAGACTTTATTTCATTTGAAACTAACATTTTTCAAATTGGCAAGCTTTTGTTTTAACATTGCATAAACTGACGTTCTATTACAGGGAAATACGTTTTTCAGCATATGTGGACCCCAATGCGCTCATGAGCATTGACAGTGACATTGTCCAAAGAAACGCTAAATTCAGCAGTCTGGGAATAGGTAGCTCTAAGTTTACTTGCGAAGCAGAAAACAACTAGTACATTAAAGTAATACCTTTTTGCACTGCAAATGAGCCTTTATTTAATTTGAAACAACCATCTTTCATGTTAGCAAGCTTTTATTTTAACATTGCATAAACTGACTTTCTTTTAAAGGGAAAGAAGCATTTCAGCATATGTGGACCCGAGTTCTCTTCAGTCACTCATGAGCATTGACACAATGTCACTGCTCATAGAAACGCTTAGTTAAGCTGTATGGGCGTAATAGCTCTATCTTTACTTGCGGAGCAGAAAACAACAAACACATTAAAGAAATAAGACTTTATTTTATTTGAAACGAACATTTTTCATATTGGCAAGCTTTTATTTTAATATTGCATAAACTGACATTTTCTTACAGGGAAAAAAGCATTTCAGGATTTGTGGAACCGCATTCTCTCAGGAACACTGTCACAGTGTCACTAATCACAGAAATGCCAAATTAAGCTATCTGGGTATAGTAGATCTAACTTTACTTGCGGAGGAGCAGAAAACAACGAACACATTAAAGAAATGCCTTTCTGCATTGCAAATAAGACTTTATTTCATTTGAAAGGAACATTTTTCATATTAGCAAGCTTTTATCTTAACATTGCATAAATGGACTTTCTCTTACAGGGGAAAGACGCAGTTTAGCATATGTGGACCCGCATTCTCTTCATTCTCTCATGAGAACTGACTAAGTGTCCCTGCTCATAGAAACGCTAAATTAAGATATCTGGGCAATAACAGCTCTAACTTTACTTGCGGAGCTGAAAACAACTAACACATTAAGAAAACGCAATTCTGCACTGTAAAAAAGACTTTATTTCATTTGAAACAAACATCTTTCATATTGGAAAGCTTTTGTCTTAACATTGCATAAACTAACTTTCTCTTACAGGGAATGAAGCATTTCAGCATATGTGGACCCGAGTTCTCTTCAGTCACTCATGAGCATTGACACAATATCACTGCTCATAGAAACGCTTAGTTCAACTGTCTGGGCGTAATAGCTCTAACTTTACTTGCGGAGCAGAAAACAACAAACACATTAAAGAAACGCCTTTTTACAATGCAAATAAGACTTTATTTTATTTGAAACGAACATCTTTCATTTTGGCAAGCTTTTGTTTTAACATTGCATAAACTGACATTTTCTTATTGGGAAAAAAGCATTTTAGCATCTGTGGACCCGCATTCGCTCAGGAGCACTGACAGTGTTACTGTGCATAGAAACGCTAATTTAAGCAGTCTGGCCATAAGTAGCTCTCAGTTTACTTGCGGAGCAGAAAACCATTAACACATTAAAGAAAAGCGTTTCTGCATTGGAAGTAAGACTTTATTTCATTTGAAACAAACATCTTTCTTATTGGCAAGCTTTTATCGTAACATTGCATAAACTGACTTTCTCTTACAGGGGAAAGACGCAGTTTAGCATATGTGGACCCGCATTCTCTTCATTCTCTCATGAGCACTGACTAAGTGTCCCTGCTCATAGAAACGCTAAATTAAGATGTATTGGCAATAACAGCTCTAACTTTACTTGCGGAGCTGAAAACAACTAGCACATTAAAGTAATGCCTTTTTGCACTGCAAATGAGCCTTTATTTCATTTGAAATAAACATCTTTCATATTGACAAGCTTTTGCCTAAACATTGCATTAACTGAGTCTCTCTTACAGGGAACGAAGCGTTTCAGCATATGTGGACCCGCGTTCTCTTCATTCTCTCATGAGCACTGACGCAGTGTCCCTGCTCATAGAAACGCTACATTCAGCTGTCTGGTCGTAATAGCTCTAACTTTACATGCGGAGCTGAAAACAACTAACACATTAAAGAAAAGCGTTTCTGCATTGGAAGTAACACTTTATTTCATTTGAAACAAACATCTTTCTAATTGGCAAGCTTTTATCTTAACATTGAATGAACTGACTTTCTCTTACAGGGGAAAGACGCAGTTTAGCATATGTGAACCCGCATTCTCTTCATTCTCTCATGAGAACTGACTAAGTGTCCCTGCTCACAGAAACGCTAAATTAAGATATCTGGGCAATAACAGCTCTAACTTTACTTGCGGAGCTGAAAACAACTAACACATTAAGAAAACGCAATTCTGCACTGCAAATAAGACTTTATTTCATTTCAAACAAACATCTTTCATATTGGAAAGCTTTTGTCTTAACATTGCATAAACTAACGTTCTCTTACAGGGAATGAAGCATTTCAGCATATGTGGACCCGAGTTCTCTTCATTCACTCATGAGCACTGACACAGTGTCACTGCTCATAGAAACGCTAAATTAAGCAATCTGGGCGTAATAGCTCTAACTTTACTTGCGGAGCTGAAAACAACTAACACATTGAGAAAACGCCTTTCTGCATTGCAAACAAGTCTTTATTTCATTTGAAACGAACATCTTTCATATTGGCAAGCTTTTGTCTTAACATTGCATAAACTAACTTTCTCTTACAGGGAATAAAGCATTTCAGCGTATGTGGACCCGAATTATCTTCAGTCACTCATGAGCATTGACACAATATCACTGCTCATAGAAACGCTTAGTTCAACTGTCTGGGCGTAATAGCTCTAACTTTACTTGCGGAGCAGAAAACAACAAACACATTAAAGAAACGCCTTTTTGCATTGCAAATAAGACTTTATTTTATTTGAAACGAACATTTTTCATATTGGCAAGCTTTTGTTTTAATATTGCATGAACTGACATTTTCTTACAGGGAAAAAAGCATTTCAGGATTTGTGGAACCGCATTCTCTCAGGAACACTGTCACAGTGTCACTAAACACAGGAATGCCAAATTAAGCTATCTGGATATAGTAGCTCTAACTTTACTTGCGGAGGAGCAGAAAACAACGAACACATTAAAGAAAAGCGTTTCTGCATTGGAAGTAAGACTTTATTTCATTTGAAACAAACATCTTTCTTATTGGCAAGCTTTTATCTTAACATTGCATAAACTGACTATATCTTACAGGGGAAAGACGCAGTCTAGCATATGTGGACCCGCTTTCTCTTCATTCTCTCATGAGCACTGACTAAGTGTCCCTGCTCATAGAAACGCTAAATTAAGATGTCTTGGCAATAACAGCTCTAACTTTACTTGCGGAGCTGAAAACAACTAACACATAAAGAAAACGCAATTCTGCACTGCAAATAAGACTGTATTTCATTTGAAACAAACATCTTTCATATTGGCAAGCTTTTGTCTTAACATTGCATAAACAAACTTTCTCTTACAGGGAAAAAAGCATTTCAGCATATGTGGAACCTCATTCTCTCAGGAGCACAGACACAGTGTCACTGTTCACAGAAACGCCAAATTAAACTGTATGGGCATAGTAGTTCTAAATTTACTTGCGGAGCAGAAACCAACTAACACATAAAAAAAAAATGCCTTTCTGCATTGCAAATAAGACTTTATTTCATTTGAAACGAACATCTTCATATTGGCATGCTATTGTCTTATTGCATAATCTGACTTTCTCTTACAGGGAAATACGCTTTTCAGCATATGTGGACCCGAATTCTCTTCATTCTCTCAGGAGTATTGACAGTGTCATTGTGCATAGAAATGCTAAATTAAGCATTCTGTGCATAAGTAGCTCTCACTTTACTTGTGAAGCAGAAAACAACTAGCACATTAAAGTAATGCCTTTTTGCACTACAAATGAGCCTTTGTTTCATTTGAAACAAACATCTTTCATATTGGCAAGCTTTTATCTTAACATTGCATAAACTGACTTTCTTTTAAAGGGAATGAAGCATTTCAGCATATGTGGAACCGCATTCTCTTCATTCTCTCTTGAGCACTGACTCAGTGTCCCTGCTCATAGACACGCTAAATTAAGATGTATGGGCAATAACAACTCTAACTTTACTTGCGGAGCAAAAAACAACTAACACATTAAAGAAACGCCTTGCTGCATTGCAAATAAGACTTTATTTCATTTGTAACGAACATCTTTCATATTGGCAAGCTTTTGTCTTATTGCACAAACTGATTTTCTATTACAGGGAAAGAAGCTTTTCAGCATATGTGGACCTGAGTTTTCTTCATTTTCTCAGGAGTACTGGCAGTGTCGTTGTGCATAGAAACGCTAAATTAAGACGTCTGGTTATAGCAACCTCTAACTTTACTTGCGGAGCAGAAAACAACAAACACATTACAGACACGCCTTTCTGCATTGCAAATAAGACTTTATTTCATTTAAAACAAACATCTTTCATATTGGCAAGCTTTTGTCTAAACATTGCATTAACTGACTCTCTCTTACAGGGAAAAAACATTTCAGCATATGTGGAACCGCATTCTCTCAGGAGCACAGACACAGTGTCACTGTTCACAGAAACGCCAAATTAAGCTGTATGGGCAGAGTAGCTCTAAATTTACTTGCGGAGCGGAAACCAACTAACACATTAAAAATGCCTTTCTGCATTGCAAATAAGACTTTATTTCTTTTGAAACGAACATCTTGCATATTGGTAAGCTTTTGTCTAAACATTGCATTAACTGACTCTCTCTTACAGGGAAAAAACATTTCAGCATATGTGGAACCGCATTCTCTCAGGAGCACAGACACAGTGTCACTGTTCACAGAAATGCCAACTTAAGCTGTCTGGGCATAGCAGCTCTAACTTCACTTGCGGAGCAGAAAACGTCTTTCACATTAAAGAAACGCCTTTCTGCATTGAAAATAAAACTTCATTTCATTTGAGAAAAACATTTTTCATATTGGCAAGCTTTTATCTTAACAATGCATAAACTGACTTTCTCTTAAAGGGAATGAAGCATTTCAGCATATGTGACCCCGTTTTCTCTTCATTCTCTCATGAGCATTGACACAATATCACTGCTCATAGAAACACTTAGTTCAGCTGTCTGGGCGTAATAGCTCTAACTTTACTTGCGGAGCAGAAAACAACAAACACGTTAAAGAAACTCCTTTCTGCATTGCAAATAAGACTTTATTTCATTTGAAACGAACATTTTTCATACTGGCAAGCTTGTGTCTTATTGCATAAACTGACTTTCTATTACAGGGAAAGAAGCTTTTCAGCATATGTGGACCCGCATTCGCTCAGGAGGACTGACAGTGTCATTGTGCATAGAAACGCTAAATTAAGCAGTCTGGGCATAAGTAGCTCTCAGTTTACTTGCGAAGCAGAAAACAATTAACACATTAAAGAAATGCCTTTCTGCATTGCACATAAGACTTTATTTAATTAAAAAAAAAAAAAACATCTTTCATATTGGCAAGCTTTTGTTTTAATATTGCATAAACTGACATTTTCTTATCGGGGGAAAAAGCATTTCAGCATATGTGGAGCAGCATTCTCTCAGGAGCACTGACACTGTGACACTAATCACAGAAATTCCAAATTAAGCTGTCTGGGCATATTAGCTCTAACTTTACTTGCGGAGCAGCAGAAAAGAATGAACTCATTAAAGAAACGCATTTCTGCATTGCAAATAAGACTTTATTTCATTTGAAACGAACATTTTTCATATTGGCAAGCTTTTGTTTTAACATTGCATAAACTGACTTTCTCTTACAGGGAAATACGCTTTTCAGCATATGTGGACCCTCATTCGCTCATGAGCACTGACAGTGACATTGTCCATAGAAACGCTAAATTCAGCAGTCTGGGAATAGGTAGCTCTAAGTTTATTTGCGAAGCAGAAAACAACTAGCACATTAAAGTAATAACTTTTTGCATTGCAAATAAGACTTTGTTTAATTTGAAACGACTATTTTTCATATTGGCAAGCTTTTGTTTTAGTGCATAAACTGACTTTCTATTACAGGGAAATACGCTTTTCAGCATATGTGGACCCGCATTCGCTCATGAGCACTGACAGTGACATTGTCCATAGAAACGCTAAATTCAGCAGTCTGGGAATAGGTAGCTCTAAGTTTACTTGCGAAGCAGAAAACAACTAGCACATTAAAGTAATGCCTTTTTGCACTGCAAATAAGCCTTTATTTCATTTGAAACTAACATCTTTCATATTGGCAAGCTTTTATCTTAACATTGCATAAACTGACTTTCTCTTAAAGGGAATGAAGCATTCCAGCATATGTGGACCCGTGTTCTCTTCAGTCACTCATGAGCATTGACACAATATCACTGCTCATAGAAACGCTTAGTTCAACTGTATGGGCGTAATAGCTCTATCTTTACTTGCGGAGCAGAAAACAACAAACACATTAAAGAAATAAGACTTTATTTTATTTGAAACGAACATTTTTCATATTGGCAAGCTTTTATTTTAATATTGCATAAACTGACATTTTCTTACAGGGAAAAAAGCATTTCAGGATTTGTGGAACCGCATTCTCTCAGGAACACTGTCACAGTGTCACTAATCACAGAAATGCCAAATTAAGCTATCTGGGTATAGTAGATCTAACTTTACTTGCGGAGGAGCAGAAAACAACGAACACATTAAAGAAATGCCTTTCTGCATTGCAAATAAGACTTTATTTCATTTGAAAGGAACATTTTTCATATTAGCAAGCTTTTATCTTAACATTGCATAAATGGACTTTCTCTTACAGGGGAAAGACGCAGTTTAGCATATGTGGACCCGCATTCTCTTCATTCTCTCATGAGAACTGACTAAGTGTCCCTGCTCATAGAAACGCTAAATTAAGATATCTGGGCAATAACAGCTCTAACTTTACTTGCGGAGCTGAAAACAACTAACACATTAAGAAAACGCAATTCTGCACTGTAAAAAAGACTTTATTTCATTTGAAACAAACATCTTTCATATTGGAAAGCTTTTGTCTTAACATTGCATAAACTAACTTTCTCTTACAGGGAATGAAGCATTTCAGCATATGTGGACCCGAGTTCTCTTCAGTCACTCATGAGCATTGACACAATATCACTGCTCATAGAAACGCTTAGTTCAACTGTCTGGGCGTAATAGCTCTAACTTTACTTGCGGAGCAGAAAACAACAAACACATTAAAGAAACGCCTTTTTACAATGCAAATAAGACTTTATTTTATTTGAAACGAACATCTTTCATTTTGGCAAGCTTTTGTTTTAACATTGCATAAACTGACATTTTCTTATTGGGAAAAAAGCATTTCAGCATCTGTGGACCCGCATTCGCTCAGGAGCACTGACAGTGTTACTGTGCATAGAAACGCTAATTTAAGCAGTCTGGCCATAAGTAGCTCTCAGTTTACTTGCGGAGCAGAAAACCATTAACACATTAAAGAAAAGCGTTTCTGCATTGGAAGTAAGACTTTATTTCATTTGAAACAAACATCTTTCTTATTGGCAAGCTTTTATCGTAACATTGCATAAACTGACTTTCTCTTACAGGGGAAAGACGCAGTTTAGCATATGTGGACCCGCATTCTCTTCATTCTCTCATGAGCACTGACTAAGTGTCCCTGCTCATAGAAACGCTAAATTAAGATGTATTGGCAATAACAGCTCTAACTTTACTTGCGGAGCTGAAAACAACTAGCACATTAAAGTAATGCCTTTTTGCACTGCAAATGAGCCTTTATTTCATTTGAAATAAACATCTTTCATATTGACAAGCTTTTGCCTATACTTTGCATTAACTGAGTCTCTCTTACAGGGAACGAAGCGTTTCAGCATATGTGGACCCGCGTTCTCTTCATTCTCTCATGAGCACTGACGCAGTGTCCCTGCTCATAGAAACGCTACATTCAGCTGTCTGGTCGTAATAGCTCTAACTGTACATGCGGAGCTGAAAACAACTAACACATTAAAGAAAAGCGTTTCTGCATTGGAAGTAACACTTTATTTCATTTGAAACAAACATCTTTCTAATTGGCAAGCTTTTATCTTAACATTGCATGAACTGACTTTCTCTTACAGGGGAAAGACGCAGTTTAGCATATGTGAACCCGCATTCTCTTCATTCTCTCATGAGAACTGACTAAGTGTCCCTGCTCATAGAAACGCTAAATTAAGATATCTGGGCAATAACAGCTCTAACTTTACTTGCGGAGCTGAAAACAACTAACACATTAAGAAAACGCAATTCTGCACTGCAAATAAGACTTTATTTCATTTCAAACAAACATCTTTCATATTGGAAAGCTTTTGTCTTAACATTGCATAAACTAACGTTCTCTTACAGGGAATGAAGCATTTCAGCATATGTGGACCCGAGTTCTCTTCATTCACTCATGAGCACTGACACAGTGTCACTGCTCATAGAAACGCTAAATTAAGCAATCTGGGCGTAATAGCTCTAACTTTACTTGTGGAGCTGAAAACAACTAACACATTGAGAAAACGCCTTTCTGCATTGCAAACAAGTCTTTATTTCATTTGAAACGAACATCTTTCATATTGGCAAGCTTTTGTCTTAACATTGCATAAACTAACTTTCTCTTACAGGGAATAAAGCATTTCAGCGTATGTGGACCCGAATTATCTTCAGTCACTCATGAGCATTGACACAATATCACTGCTCATAGAAACGCTTAGTTCAACTGTCTGGGCGTAATAGCTCTAACTTTACTTGCGGAGCAGAAAACAACAAACACATTAAAGAAACGCCTTTTTGCATTGCAAATAAGACTTTATTTTATTTGAAACGAACATTTTTCATATTGGCAAGCTTTTGTTTTAATATTGCATAAACTGACATTTTCTTACAGGGAAAAAAGCATTTCAGGATTTGTGGAACCGCATTCTCTCAGGAACACTGTCACAGTGTCACTAAACACAGGAATGCCAAATTAAGCTATCTGGGTATAGTAGCTCTAACTTTACTTGCGGAGGAGCAGAAAACAACGAACACATTAAAGAAAAGCGTTTCTGCATTGGAAGTAAGACTTTATTTCATTTGAAACAAACATCTTTCTTATTGGCAAGCTTTTATCTTAACATTGCATAAACTGACTATATCTTACAGGGGAAAGACGCAGTCTAGCATATGTGGACCCGCTTTCTCTTCATTCTCTCATGAGCACTGACTAAGTGTCCCTGCTCATAGAAACGCTAAATTAAGATGTCTTGGCAATAACAGCTCTAACTTTACTTGCGGAGCTGAAAACAACTAACACATAAAGAAAACGCAATTCTGCACTGCAAATAAGACTGTATTTCATTTGAAACAAACATCTTTCATATTGGAAAGCTTTTGTCTTAACATTGTATAAACAAACTTTCTCTTACAGGGAATGAAGCATTTCAGCATATGTGGACCCGAGTTCTCTTCATTCACTCATGAGCACTGACACAGTATCACTGCTCATAGATACGCTACATTCAGCTGTCTGGTCGTAATAGCTCTAACTTTACTTGCGGAGCAGAAAACAACAAACACATTAAAGAAACGCCTTTCCGCATTGCAAATAAGACTTTATTTCATTTGAAACGAACATTTTTCAAATTGGCAAGCTTTTGTTTTAACATTGCATAAACTGACGTTCTATTACAGGGAAATACGTTTTTCAGCATATGTGGACCCCAATTCGCTCATGAGCATTGACAGTGACATTGTCCAAAGAAACGCTAAATTCAGCAGTCTGGGAATAGGTAGCTCTAAGTTTACTTGCGAAGCAGAAAACAACTAGTACATTAAAGTAATACCTTTTTGCACTGCAAATGAGCCTTTATTTAATTTGAAACAACCATCTTTCATGTTAGCAAGCTTTTATTTTAACATTGCATAAACTGACTTTCTTTTAAAGGGAATGAAGCATTTCAGCATATGTGGACCCGTGTTCTCTTCATTCTCTCATGAGCATTGACACAGTATCACTGCTCATAGAAACGCTTAGTTAAGCTGTATGGGCGTAATAGCTCTAACTTTACTTGCGCAGCTGAAAACAACTAACACATTAAGAAAACGCAATTCTGCACTGCAAATAAGACTTAATTTCATTTGAAACAAACATCTTTCATATTGGAAAGCTTTTGTCTTAACATTGCATAAACTAACTTTCTCTTACAGGGAATGAAGCATTTCAGCATATGTGGACCCGAGTTCTCTTCATTCACTCATGAGCACTGACACAGTGTCACTGCTCATAGAAACGCTAAATTAAGCAATCTGGACGTAATAGCTCTAACTTTACTTGCGGAGCTGAAAACAACTAACACATTAAAGAAAAGCGTTTCTGCATTGGAAGTAACACTTTATTTCATTTGAAACAAACATCTTTCTAATTGGCAAGCTTTTATCTTAACATTGCATAAACTGACTTTCTATTACAGGGGAAAGACGCAGTTTAGCATATGTGGACCCGCATTCTCTTCATTCTCTTATGAGAACTGACTAAGTGTCCCTGCTCATAGAAACGCTAAATTAAGATATCTGGGCAATAACAACTCTAACTTTACTTGCGGAGCTGAAAACAACTAACACATTAAGAAAACGCAATTTTGCACTGCAAATAAGACTTTATTTCATTTGAAACAAACATCTTTCATATTGGAAAGCTTTTGTCTTAACATTGCATAAACTAACTTTCTCTTAAAGGTAATGAAGCATTTCAGCATATGTGGACCCGAGTTCTCTTCAGTCGCTCATGAGCATTGAAACAATATCACTGCTCATAGAAACGCTTAGTTCAACTGTCTGGGCGTAATAGCTCTAACTTTACTTGCGGAGCAGAAAACAACAAACACATTACAGACACGCCTTTCTGCATTGCAAATAATACTTTATTTCATTTAAAATAAACAGCTTTCTAATTGGCAAGCTTTTGTCTTAACACTGCAAGAACTAACTTTCTCTTACAGGGAAAAAAGCATTTCAGCATATGTGGAACCTCATTCTCTCAGGAGCACAGACACAGTGTCACTGTTCACAGAAACGCCAAATTAAACTGTATGGGCATAGTAGTTCTAAATTTACTTGCGGAGCAGAAACCAACTAACACATAAAAAAAAAATGCCTTTCTGCATTGCAAATAAGACTTTATTTCATTTGAAACGAACATCTTCATATTGGCATGCTATTGTCTTATTGCATACACTGACTTTCTCTTACAGGGAAATACGCTTTTCAGCATATGTGGACCCGAATTCTCTTCATTCTCTCAGGAGTATTGACAGTGTCATTGTGCATAGAAATGCTAAATTAAGCATTCTGTGCATAAGTAGCTCTCAGTTTACTTGTGAAGCAGAAAACAACTAGCACATTAAAGTAATGCCTTTTTGCACTACAAATGAGCCTTTGTTTCATTTGAAACAAACATCTTTCATATTGGCAAGCTTTTATCTTAACATTGCATAAACTGACTTTCTTTTAAAGGGAATGAAGCATTTCAGCATATGTGGAACCGCATTCTCTTCATTCTCTCTTGAGCACTGACTCAGTGTCCCTGCTCATAGACACGCTAAATTAAGATGTATGGGCAATAACAACTCTAACTTTACTTGCGGAGCAAAAAACAACTAACACATTAAAGAAACGCCTTGCTGCATTGCAAATAAGACTTTATTTCATTTGTAACGAACATCTTTCATATTGGCAAGCTTTTGTCTTATTGCACAAACTGATTTTCTATTACAGGGAAAGAAGCTTTTCAGCATATGTGGACCTGAGTTTTCTTCATTTTCTCAGGAGTACTGGCAGTGTCATTGTGCATAGAAATGCTAAATTAAGACGTCTGGTTATAGCAACCTCTAACTTTACTTGCGGAGCAGAAAACAACAAACACATTACAGACACGCCTTTCTGCATTGCAAATAAGACTTTATTTCATTTAAAACAAACATCTTTCATATTGGCAAGCTTTTGTCTAAACATTGCATTAACTGACTCTCTCTTACAGGGAAAAAACATTTCAGCATATGTGGAACCGCATTCTCTCAGGAGCACAGACACAGTGTCACTGTTCACAGAAACGCCAAATTAAGCTGTATGGGCAGAGTAGCTCTAAATTTACTTGCGGAGCGGAAACCAACTAACACATTAAAAATGCCTTTCTGCATTGCAAATAAGACTTTATTTCTTTTGAAACGAACATCTTGCATATTGGTAAGCTTTTGTCTAAACATTGCATTAACTGACTCTCTCTTACAGGGAAAAAACATTTCAGCATATGTGGAACCGCATTCTCTCAGGAGCACAGACACAGTGTCACTGTTCACAGAAATGCCAACTTAAGCTGTCTGGGCATAGCAGCTCTAACTTCACTTGCGGAGCAGAAAACGTCTTTCACATTAAAGAAACGCCTTTCTGCATTGAAAATAAAACTTCATTTCATTTGAGAAAAACATTTTTCATATTGGCAAGCTTTTATCTTAACAATGCATAAACTGACTTTCTCTTAAAGGGAATGAAGCATTTCAGCATATGTGACCCCGTTTTCTCTTCATTCTCTCATGAGCATTGACACAATATCACTGCTCATAGAAACACTTAGTTCAGCTGTCTGGGCGTAATAGCTCTAACTTTACTTGCGGAGCAGAAAACAACAAACACGTTAAAGAAACTCCTTTCTGCATTGCAAATAAGACTTTATTTCATTTGAAACGAACATTTTTCATACTGGCAAGCTTGTGTCTTATTGCATAAACTGACTTTCTATTACAGGGAAAGAAGCTTTTCAGCATATGTGGACCCGCATTCGCTCAGGAGGACTGACAGTGTCATTGTGCATAGAAACGCTAAATTAAGCAGTCTGGGCATAAGTAGCTCTCAGTTTACTTGCGAAGCAGAAAACAATTAACACATTAAAGAAATGCCTTTCTGCATTGCACATAAGACTTTATTTAATTAAAAAAAAAAAAAACATCTTTCATATTGGCAAGCTTTTGTTTTAATATTGCATAAACTGACATTTTCTTATCGGGGGAAAAAGCATTTCAGCATATGTGGAGCAGCATTCTCTCAGGAGCACTGACACTGTGACACTAATCACAGAAATTCCAAATTAAGCTGTCTGGGCATATTAGCTCTAACTTTACTTGCGGAGCAGCAGAAAAGAATGAACTCATTAAAGAAACGCATTTCTGCATTGCAAATAAGACTTTATTTCATTTGAAACGAACATTTTTCATATTGGCAAGCTTTTGTTTTAACATTGCATAAACTGACTTTCTCTTACAGGGAAATACGCTTTTCAGCATATGTGGACCCTCATTCGCTCATGAGCACTGACAGTGACATTGTCCATAGAAACGCTAAATTCAGCAGTCTGGGAATAGGTAGCTCTAAGTTTATTTGCGAAGCAGAAAACAACTAGCACATTAAAGTAATAACTTTTTGCATTGCAAATAAGACTTTGTTTAATTTGAAACGACTATTTTTCATATTGGCAAGCTTTTGTTTTAGTGCATAAACTGACTTTCTATTACAGGGAAATACGCTTTTCAGCATATGTGGACCCGCATTCGCTCATGAGCACTGACAGTGACATTGTCCATAGAAACGCTAAATTCAGCAGTCTGGGAATAGGTAGCTCTAAGTTTACTTGCGAAGCAGAAAACAACTAGCACATTAAAGTAATGCCTTTTTGCACTGCAAATAAGCCTTTATTTCATTTGAAACTAACATCTTTCATATTGGCAAGCTTTTATCTTAACATTGCATAAACTGACTTTCTCTTAAAGGGAATGAAGCATTCCAGCATATGTGGACCCGTGTTCTCTTCATTCTCTCATGAGCATTGACACAATATCACTGCTCATAGAAACGCTTAGTTAAGCTGTCTGGGCGTAATAGCTCTAACTTTACTTGCGGAGCAGTAAACAACTAACACATTAAAGAAAAGACTTTCTGCATTGGAACTAAGACTTTATTTCATTTGAAACAAACATCTTTCATATTGGCAAGCTTTTGTCTTAGTGCATAAGCTGACTTTCTCTTACAGAGAAATACGCTTTTCAGCATATGTGGACCCGAGTTCTCTTCATTGTCTCATGAGCACAGACACAGTCTCACTGTTCACATAATCGCCAAATTAAGCTGTATGGGCATAGTAGCTCTAAATTAACTTGCGGAGCAGAAACCAACTAACACATTAAAAAATGCCTTTCTGCATTGCAAATAAGACTTTATTTCATTTGAAACGAACATCTTCATATTGGCATGCTATTGTCTTATTGCATACGCTGACTTTCTCTTACAGGGAAATATGCTTTTCAGCATATGTGGACCCGAATTCTCTTCATTCTCTCAGGAGTACTGACAGTGTCATTGTGCATAGAAACGCTAAATTAAGCATTCTGTGCATAAATAGCTCTCAGATTACTTGCGGAGCAGATAACAACAAACACATTAAAGAAAAGCATTTCTGCATTGGAAATAAGACTTTATTTGATTTGAAACAAACATCTTTCTTATTAGCAAGCTTTTGTCTTAGTGCATAAACTGACTTTCTCTTAAAGGGAAATATGCATTTCAGCATATGTGGACCCGCATTCGCTCAGGAGCAGCGACAGTGTCATTGTGCATAGAAACGCTAAATTAAGCATTCTGGGCATAAGTAGCTCTAACGTTACTTGCGGAGCTGAAAACAACTAACACATTAAGAAAACGCGTTTCTGCATAGCAAACAAGTCTTTATTTCATTTGAAACGAACATCTTTCATAATGGCAAGCTTTTGACTTAACATTTACATTAACATTACTTAACATTACATTAACTTAACTACATTACAGGGAATGAAGCATTTCAGCATATGTGGACCCGCGATGTCTTCATTCGCTCAGGAGCACTGACAGTGTCATTGTGCATAGAAACGCTAAATTAAGCTGTCTGGGCATAGAAGCTCCAACTTTACTTGAAAACAACTCGCACATTAAAGAAACGCCTTTCTGCATAAACTGACTTTCTCTTACAAAGATAGAAGCTTTTCAGCATATGTGGACCAGCGCTGTCTTCATTGGCTCAGGAGCACTGACACAGTGTTCCCTCTCGATATGTTCACTAGTACTGCGTCGTAAGACGCTTGCATGGGAAAAACTCTTTTCCTGCATGTCCATTGGTTCGTGCAGTGCTATCAAATCGAACCAATGGCTCGGCGGTGGCGCTGAGCGAGCCTATGACTATGCAGCCCGCCATAGCCCCCCGAAATGGGCAGGGTCTCTGGCTATATAAGTGGCCGCCTCGCTGCCCCATCTCAGATATCTTCTCTTCAGGGACGAAGCTTCTTCCTCGCTGACTTTTCGCTGACGCCAAGATTCGTTGTCGAAACGCCTCAGCAGCCGGAGTAGACCTTTTGCAGCGCTCAGTCTCGCAGCAGGCTGGACGAGTGGTTTCTCCAGGGGCGCCAGCAAGCCCCCCGCCAACGCTCGTTCCCCTTCTTTCCCGAAGTCCACGACGAGCTCACTATATCGTGGCGCGCTCCCTACTTGTCTCGCATCCGTCCTTCTGCTTCCTCCGCCCTCACCTCCTTTGACGGCGCTGAAGAGAAGGGATACGAGCACCTGCTCTCTCTGGATGAGTCCGTGGCCGTACATCTCTGCCCGCCCACGGCTATCGGATGGAAAGCGAGGGCAAGCCATTTTTGGGCATGTGTTCGTATTGTCGAACGTTCATTCCAAATTATGCAACTGAAGAATCGCCCCTGAGCGCTTTGGCTCACGGGAAGGGCTTGCAACCACATGACAAACTGACATGGACCTCAGAAGCAGAGAAAGCATTTGAGAACTTAAAAATATTGTTACAAATGTCACCAACCCTGGGACTCCCATACCCAGAGTGAAATTTTGTACAAACTATTGATGAGAAAAATGGGTTCGTGACTTCTGTTCTGTTACAGGATCACAAGTATACTAATAGCACACTTGAATAAACTTCTTTTTCGTAAGGGATGAGCTGTTTCAAAATTCATGTGTCTAGTATATATGCGTGCGTGAGGATGATTACTCTGTATTTTGGGGGACAATTATTTTCCTGTTTTGTGTAGATTGTGTCACTAACCTCCTGGAATGAGTGTTTTATCATTACAGATGGGCTAAGTGAAATGGCTTTACAGAAGTCGATAATTCTGAGTGAATCTAACGAAAAGAGAATGCTGAACATGGGACGAGCTGTAAGTGGATTGGTTATCCAGCTCTGTCGACTACTGGTAATAATGACTTCTTTTGGCCTTTATAATGCTGATTTGAATCACTCTCTGGATTAATGTGTTTAAGAGTGTTTATCTGATTTGGATTTGTGAAATTGAAGATTGCCATCCATAATGGGTTACAAACCCATGTCTAAATTCAGCTGAGGGTCTAAAATTAAACAAGTTAAGGCTTTGTTATTCAAATGGTAAAGGTAAATATTTTAGACTTGACGGCAGAGAAACAGTGACACATTGGCTAAGCCACTAACCAAATTATCCAGAGAGAACCCTCACATAAAGAAAGGTTGGTGGGAAAACATAGGAGTGAATACAGTTTAGGTAATATGGGTTAAAGGCAAAAGCTGCTATGAGGCTGTCTGTGTGTGTCCTCAAGGTCTGAGTGATGTAATAGTTTGGTTTATTTAGAACAGAGGTAAGTTAACAAAAAGTTTTGGATCTGCTGGCTAACCAGTTGATGGAGAAATACAATGACAAGTACTTCTAATGAAATGAAATATAGTAGCTAAATTTAATGTTTGAAATAACAAAACTGTAACAGGATCTATGGAGCTGTTTATGAACACCTGTCAAGTCAAATTAAATTAATATTATTGTGAACACTGACAGGGCTTTTGATAATGTACACTGTTTCAAAAGAGCTTTACAGAAACTGAGGATACCTTTTAATGAAAATTTGGCAGTTTAGCAGTAGTATTGTTTGATAGGATTGTGAAATCTGTTTTTTCTCAGTTTATAACAATTTTGATCCAATAAGTATCACTGCCAAATGACAAATATGAATGAAGAGTTTTTAAAGACTCTGATCAGGTAGCTGATCTGTAAGCATTTCTAACTGACAAGACAGTCAGAACTAAATTGACTTTACACAAGGTCCTGAGAATTTGCTTCGCAATATGCTGTTAATTTAGTATGAGTACAGTAATATGGCATGATAATCTGAGAAGGCTGACATTACTGTTAATCATACTCAATGCCTAATTATTTGTAATGTCATGATATAAAAATACATGCATGACAATAAGTAAAAAAGTTGAATTTTTGAAGTTACAGTATACACTTTGATACTTACAATGTCATTTCGACCAAATGTTGACAAGTTTAGGTTTATGTTGAGTTATTTAAAACAGTACTGTATGTGGGCTATGATGATTGCAAATGGATCTGTGGTGAAAGTAAAAATTAATAAAAGGGCCATTAAGTAAAAATTAGGAACTATTCTAGGTTTTAGTGGAAATATTGATTGTTTTCTTATATTTCTAGTTTTAAAGATGGCTTAATCTGGGTCTTACTTATTTATGGTTTATTTTAAGTTAGACTAACATTTTGTTTTGAACCCCAACATGGTTGGTTTCTAATGGGGGAATGAATGAATGGATTTACAATCCCTCTTCTTGCACCATATAATGGAAATAATAGTTTTTGTAAAACCAGTGTATTTAGCCTGGTATTTAGGTTATAGACAATATCTGTGAGGTGACTGAGGGTCGACCCATGTCAGGAATGCAATAACGGTGTTTATTCATTTAGCCCGGCTTCCAGAGAATAAATAAGTATTTTTCTAGTAATGAGCTCATTTTCTGATATGACCAATTTAACAAGAAGCCATTATAGCTGTATAAGACAGGTAAAGACATTTGTCTAAGGCCATGAAGGCCACCAATGCACTACGTGTTCTGTAGGATATTCAGTTCCAGTTTAGTCCTTAAAGGGAAAAGATATTTAATTATGCTTGCAGGGGTTGCGAGAGGCTGCAGACTGATGGAAGAATTGTTTCAGCCATTGAAGAAGTATAATCATAGGAGTTTTTGGGCTAATTTTGTAGATGTTTTTGTTACAAAATGTGACCCGTCAGGGAAACATGCGTCACCACTCCACCTTCCGTAGTGGCCTCACTTGGTAGACAGACATGGAGTATTGGACTCCACACCGGTCTAAAACGGGGGACTGAAGGAGAGGATGGAGTGGATGCCGATCGGACCATATCCTTCCTTCTGATATTAATTATTTTATTAATATTTCTTGTTTAACTATTAATCAAGTTATGGATCAGTATTTCACCTCCTAGATTATTGGATGATTCACTTAAGTTAGTGGTGCCAACTATAATAATAATTATATATAGAAGTTGTTGGTCTTTCATTAGAGCTGTGCAGCAAGAGTGAAATGTGTAACCTTATGCTACATGCCGAGATCTATTCCTTCCCTAAAGGTCACAGAGCCATGTTAGGAGGTCAGGATGACCTCCCATCTACGTGAGCAACAGTATCTGGGACTTAAGTGTGTGCTTAAGAGATATTAAAGAATTCCGCTTTATTCTGTACTTCTACTCTATAAGATGATGACTGCATAGAGTGTGTGTAACGAACCATACTGATAAAATTCTAGCTAGGGCTAGGCGGCCTTGAAGTTCTGATAAGTGCTCTGTGTGTATGTGTGTGTGCTGGTAGCTCTCTCTCTCTGTGTTGGAAGACTGTCTCTGCCAACGGCCGCCATCCTGACCAAGAATAGGTGTCTGGAAGACACCTATCTTGTATGATCCCTGATTGCTGACGTCTGCCCAATCGGTTGGAGATATGCTTGAAGCGTTTACGTCCATATGTGGAAACTGTCTAAGTTTTTCTAGATTTTTAGAACCATTCAGAATGTTGCTGACCTATGTATTGACGCAATTAGCATCCTCTGTTAGAGTATAATTATTGGTTTTTGTAAGATGTAAAGCAGTGCGGCCGACGAACTCCATGCGAGTGTTAAAGCTGACTTCTGCTGATGAAGCTGCAATCTATGTTCTTCAGTAAATTTTTCTTTAATTTATCGCATATCTGACTCCTGGTCTTTGTTCATCACACCTAGTCCTCGGGTTTTAACTGTTTTCCCCAACACACCTCATGGCAAAGAACTCTCTGAGGATTTGAGAATTAGAATTGTTGCTCTCCACAAAAATGGCCTAGGCTATAAGAAGATCGGTAACACCATGAAACTGAGTTACAGTACAGTTGCCAGGGTCATACAGAGTTTTTCCAAGACTGGTCCCACTCGGAACAGGCCTCGCAAGGGTCGATCAAAGAAGTTAGGTCCTTTTGCTGTGGTTTGCATGGCATGCAAACAAGTTGGTTTGCATGGCTGTTATCACAGAGTGTAGCCCCTTCTGAAGCTGGCTCACAAAAAGCCTGCAAACAGTTTGCTGAAGACAACCTGGCCAAATGCATGAATTACTGGAACCATGTCCTGTGGTCTGATGATACTAAGATGAACCTTTTTGCCTCAGATGGTATCCAGCATGTGTGGCGACACCCTGGTGAGGAGTACCAAGAAAATTGTATCTTGCCTACAGTCAAGCACAGTGGTGGTAGCATTATGGTCTGGGGCTGCTGGTACTGGGGAGCTGCGGTTCACTGAGAGAAACATGGATTCCAATATGTACTGTGACATTCTGAAGCAGAACATGATGCCCTCCCTTCAGAAACTGGGCCGAACGGCAGGTTTTCAAAATAATAACGACCCCAAACACACCGCCAAGATGTGATGATGAAGCTGAAGGTGAAGGTGATGGAGTGGCCAAGTATGTCTCCAGACCTGAACCCTACTGAGCACATGTGGGGCATCCTCAAGCTGAAAGTGGAGAAGCACCATGTGTCTAACGTCCAGCAGCTCCATGATGCCATTATGGAGGAGTGGAAGAGGATGCCAACAACAACCTGTGCAGCTCTGGTGAATTCCGTGCCCAGGAGGATTAAGGCAGTGCTAGATAACAATGGTGCCCCTACAAAATGTTGGCACTTGTGTACTCATTTTTGTTGCCAGTTATTTGAACAATAACGGCTATATGTTGAGTTATTTTTAGAGGACAGTAAATTGTACTTCTATACAAGCTGCACATTGACTACTCTAATATATATCCCAGTTTCATTTGTGCGGTATTGTCCCTTGAGAAGATATACTAAAATTGTTGCTAAAATGTGAGGGGTGTACTCACTTTTGTGAGATACTGAACATATATTCATTTAAAAAAACAAACGAACAAAAAAAAAAAAACTCCCCAGAAAAAAGGGCAGGTGCTCAAGCCCCCTTTGATGTGGATGTGTGCACGTGCCTGCCATCTGCTTACTTTCACCTTCGAAACATCAACTGTCTACGTCCTTCCCTTACTCCTCATTCCGCACTGCCATTCTCGTTCACAACCTAGTCACCTCTGCTTTAGATTACTGCAATTCCCTTCTGTTTGGCCTCCCGCATAAAACCCTCCATAAATTACAACTGGTCAAAAACTCAGCTGCCCATATTATCACTTGCACTCCCTCTATCCATCACATCACACCCATTTTACAACAGCTTCATTGGCTCCCCATCACCTACCGTATTACCTAAAAAATACTTCTACCGTATTACCTAAAAAATACTTCTCCTCACCTTTAAAGCCATTCATAATCTTGCCCCTGCTTATCTTTTGGACCTCCTTCACATTGCCACACCCACTCGCACTCTCAGATCCTCTTCCTCCATCCATTTCACTTATCCCCCTGTCTGCCTTATGTTTAGCCACTCTGCTCCCCAGCTCTGGAACTCACTCCCTCCTGATCTTCGTAATATCGACTCTCTTCCACATTTTAAATCCAAACTCAAAACCCATCTGTTTAGAATAGCTTACTCCCTCTGATGACAATTGCATTGTGTTTTTCTTTAAATTGTATTGTACCTCATTGTTTTTATTGTTTTTTACATAAGACTGTGATTGTCTTGTTAATGATGTACGGTGACCTTGAGTGTCAAGATGCATTATTATTATTATTATTATTATTATTATTATTATTATTAACCAGAAACTGAATATATGTTTGGCAGAATCTAAATTAGGCTAAAAATTCAAAGAAATTCTTTCCTAGGCTGATTTACAGCTATAAATACCAAGATATTTAACAAAATTGCTTACTAAAATTCTATCAACAGAGGTCTCATCAGAATCATGGATAAACATTATTTTTACTTTTTTTTTTTTTTTTTTTTTTTTTTTTAGTATTTACTACTAGTCCAGAGGCTTTGGAAAAAAAATTAGACTTTGAATAATCAAATTTACAAAATAAACGCTTTTGATGGTTAGCCACGCACCATACCGCTACTTCCGTTATCTCACCGGAAGTTGTGGCCATAATCATTTCTGCAGTAGCGCCCCCAAGAATAAGGTGGATAATAAGAGATTATCTTACATTATATGTCGAACATCACCTGACCAAACCCAGAAAACAGGTCTCATCGCTTCTGCTTGTCATAGAACGTGTTAATGGCCGTATTAAATAATGGTGATATCTGTGGACTTTTAAGGTAATTAGTTAAACTAACTAGCTTTTTTTAAAGTTGGCATTTTATTCGATTTTTATATCTAAATGTTAGTGAAAGAATAAAAATAAAAAAAACTTTTGATATCAATCCTTATACGTGATGTACATTGGTTATGATCATCTTTGGTATATACTTTGAAGGAATCTTGAGTAAAACAGCTTCATATTTAATGAAGCATATGCAAAATGCGTGTGTCGTGGAAATTCTAATTCAATAAAGTAATAAAATAATTGTGAAGACTGAGAATGAAAAACCAAACAGAGTTTTGTCTTTGTCTTGCTTTAATTCTCTGCAGAGAATGATCAGTCTATTCACAGGAAAAAGAGCTGTGAGCAGAGTGATACCCCACTCTCCCAGCACCTGTTTATATCATCCAAAGAGATACATTGTTACAAACAGATAAGGACCTTAGCCAATCATGTTACTCAGTGCACATCATCCCATATTCTGCTCGTTCCTGGTACTTTTCCATCCCAAAACAGTTATACACACAAGTTTCATGAAAGAACTCAATGCCCTTATGGGCTACATCCTACCTTGATCATCGTATGTTTAATTACTGGTTAAATGCTTACACTCAACATATGTATGTAAGATAAATGTATTAAAGAGATCAATGCAATCAATGCAAATTTAAAAAATTTCCATAACACTCCTTCCTTTTGATCATTATTGATCACTTACATTGAATAATATGCATACAATTTTTATTGGGGCGAATAAGTGTCTGGCGTTCCTCCACAATATTTCTGATCCAAGTGCTCCTTGTTCCTCTACGGTGATGAGTAGAACTCGTTTCCTTGTTGTCATTCGTTGGCCCGCACTGACCTCAGATGACCCCCACACAGTGATGTTGCTGCGTGTTCAGCTCCCTTACACCACTGTATGTTTGTTCACTCTAGTCAGCCAGATGTCCCCCTTGGCACTTGGCGCTGGAACCTTCCTGCAGTGACTTGCGTGGATCCATTTAACTCTCTCTGCCACTTTCACTGCAGTGTGTTATCAGCAGGTCTTGGAACGGGCCGTTCCACCTCCTAGTTCTCTATCAAAAGCTACTCTCGATGCTGCGTTTCAATAACGCTAATGAGAACATTCTTTGTTCGACCGGTTGTGAAGCACGTGTGTCAAACACGCCAAGTATTGGCTTAAATAACCTCGGTAGATGACGTAACTGATTACACGCACCTGGAGGTTATAAATAGACGTGACACGGAAACATCCTCAGGTTTCTTTGTCTTCAAGGACCGCATTGTGTGTGTGTGTGTGCAGCTCTTAAAAAAAAAAAAAAAGTGAATAAAAGTAACTTAAACACTTACTTATATCATGGCAGAGTCTGAGAAGAGATGCGTGCCTCCGTGTCAGAGGCTCATCTCGGAGGATGATCCTCACAGATTCTGTTTTGAGTGTTTGGGGGATGAGCACGCTGCCCTCAGGCTCGAGGGAGAATGCGAGCACTGCGATCTTTTGCCAATCAAAGTGCTTCGCGCGCGGCTTGCTTTTTTCAAAGACGAGCGAGCCACCGCTCCCTCGTTAAGATCCTGGGGGTCGCATGTTGATCTGGCTAAGGCGCGTGAGACGGGTCCGCCCCTTTCTCTCGTGCTCTCGCTGGATCACGAGGTCCTCGCGTCCGCTTCTGAAGCGCGCTTCGGCGCTTCTTCTGAACGGGCCGAGGATACTTCATCTCATGCTTCTGCGGAGATGGAGAGTGCCACCTCAGAGCGCTCCGCTCGCGATGATAGAGCGTATGAGGAGTTACTCGAGGTGGTAACTCGAGCAGTTGATCGTTTAAAACTAGACTGGCAGCAGGAACAGGAGACCCCCAAACGCTCAAAATTAGATGACAGGTTTCTGTTAGGTGGCCGAGGGGAGGGGCCTCAGCGACGTCTCTACCCTTCTTTGGCGATCTCCATGACGAGCTGGTTCGTTCATGGAGTAAGCCCTATTCGTCCCGTGTCTTCGTGCCATTGACGTCGATTTATTCGACTATCGTGGATGCAAAGGCACGGGGCTACAGCATGATGCCCCAGGTGGAAGAGACGCTTGCGGGCTATCTCTCCCCTGGGACTTCATCCTCCCTGAAAAAAGCCTATGCTCCCCACCAAGCCTTGTAGAATGACATCCTCGCTGGTGGGTAAAGCTTTTCAGGCAGCGGGTCAGGCTGGTGCTGCCCTGCACACCATGGCGGTTCTGCAGGCGTACCAGGCTGACCTGCTCAAGGACTTGAGCACAGGCGGGACCATCGATGAGGAGGCATTTTCCGAACTTCGCCAGGCCACAGATCTGTCTCTCCGTGCAACTAAGCAGACGGCCCGTGCCATCGGCCGTTCTATGGCTGCTATGGTCTCCATGGAGAGACATCTGTGGCTGAACCTCACGGGCATCAAGGAGAGGGATCGATCTTTCCTTCTTGATGCCCCCGTCTCGCCTTCCGGCCTATTTGGCGATGCCGTTAACACCGTCACCACTAGGTTTCAGGAGGCAAAATGCTATGAGGAGGCGTTTGTGAGGTTTCTTCCCCGCCGTGCTCAAGAGTCGGGACCGTCGGCCACCCGGTCCTGACCAGGTCTGGTTCCTTTGAGGCGTGAAGCACAGAAAGAGAGTGTGGCGAGCCGAGCACCCCCTCGTAGAGACTGGGGTGCGGCTCGCCACGCTTCACAGTCCGCCTCAAAGAAACCGGACCTGAGGAGCATCATCTCCTCCAAGAAAAGGTCCTGGGCGCGCAAGCCCCCCCCAACAGAGAATAAAGACTCCTTCCTGGCACCCTCAGGAGGCCGTAGTACAATCTCCGCCGCCACTGGTGTTTTGGGGAGCAGCGGTTTCCAGTGTAATGTTAAGTGTTCAGTCGCCTCCTACCACATTTCAGGACACCGAACATCTAACATCCCCCCAACAAAACGAAGTGTCAAAATTAGTGCCCCTTTCAGAGAAGCTGGCAGCATGGAAGCTACTGCCAAATATCTCCCCTTGGGTTCAAAAGACCGTAGAGAGAGGCTACAGGATTCAGTTTGCGTATCGTCCTCCGCGTTTCAACGGCGTGGTCTCCACTTCCGTGAAACCAGAACGAGCACATTTGTTGACACAGGAATTGCAAACTCTGCTGCACAAAGGGGCCATAGAACGTGTTCCCCTGCCAGACCGACAGTCAGGCTATTACAGCCGGTATTTTCTTGTTCCCAAGAAAGATGGGGGTTAAACCGCTTAAACCAATTTTAGATCTTCGTGGGTTAAACCGCTATCTCAGAACATACAAGTTCAAAATGCTGACAATCAAGATGATTGTTTCTCACATCCAATCGGAGGATTGGTTTGTGACAATCAATCTAAAGGATGCTTATTTTCATATAGAAATATTGCCACAACACAGGAAGTTCCTGAGGTTCGCTTTCGGGGGCGAAGCTTACCAGTATCGGGTTCTTCCATTCGGCCTAGCCTTGTCACCCCGCACATGGATGCAGCTCTGGCTCCTCTACGACTCCAGGGCATCCGCATTTTGAACTACATAGATGACTGGCTGATTCTGGCTCAGTCTCAGGAGCTAGCGCTTCGACATAGGGATGTCGTCCTAGCTCATCTCGAATCTCTGGGGTTGAGACTCAACGCCAAGAAAAGCTTTCTCTCTCCTGCTCAGAGGACAACGTATTTGGGGGTCGTATGGGATTCGACCGCGATGCGGGCACAGCTGTCTCCTGCACGCGTCGAATCCATTCTAAACACCCTAAAGAACATAAAGCTAGGCCAGAAAGTCACGGTTCATCACTTTCAGAGAGTGCTAGGTCTCATGGCAGCTGCATCCACGGTGATACCTTTGGGCCTCTTGCACATGAGATCGTTTCAGTTGTGGCTCAGAGCCAGGGGATTTCATCCAAGGGCCAATCCACAGAGGAAAATAAGGGTTACGCGCCGGGGCTTCGTACCCTATCTATGTGGTTCAGACCCCGGTTTCTGACTTTGGGTCCCACTCTAGGTCCGTGTTGTCGTCGCAAGATGCTAACGACAGACGCATCCCTCACGGGTTGGGGAGCGGTCTTAGATGGCTGTCCAGCCCAAGGGATCTGGAGAGGTCATCTTCTCGAATGACACATCAATTGCCTCGAAATGAAGGCTGTATTTCTGGCCCTGAAATACTTCCTCCAGCAGTTAAGAGGTTACCATGTCCTAGTGCGGGTGGACAACACGGCGGTAGTCTCTTAAATAAATCGTCAGAGCGGACTGCGGTCGCGCCGCTTGAACGAGCTAGCGCAGCACATTCTGCTTTGGGTACAGAACAAGTTCCTGTCCCTCAGGGCGATTTACATTCTCTGGCATATGAATGTGGGAGCAGACTTTCTGTCCAGACAAGCTGTGCTACACGGGGAATGGAAACTCCACACCGAAGTAGTCAGTCAAATCTGGGAAAGATTTTACGAAGCAGAGGTGGACCTATTTGCTTCACAGGAGACAGCACAATGTTCCCTCTACTTCTCTCTGACTCATCCAGCTCCCCTGGGTCTGGACGCGATGGCCCATGTGTGGCCCAGACTGCGTCTTTATGTATTTCCTCCGATTGCTCTGCTCCCGGGAGTCCTGGCCAAGGTCCGTCAATGGGGATCTCGTCTCTTACTGACAGCGCCCCGTTGGCCGACCAGAATATGGTTCTCAGATCTAATATCTCTCCTCGACGGCTCGCTGTGGGCGATTCCGGTGAGGAGGGACCTTCTCTCTCAGGCACAGGGGACAATATTTCATCCCCGGCCGGAGCTCTGGAACCTTCACGTCTGGCCCCTGAGGGGGACCAACTGAGACATGCTGGGCTTCCAGCCGACGTAGTAGAGACTATTCTAAGCGCTAGGGCTCCCTCCACTAGAAGAAGTTATGCCTTCAAATGGCACATTTTCGAAAATTGGTGTATAGCACACCATGTAGACCTAGTTCACTGCCAAGTTGTTTCAGTGCTGGAGTTCCTGCAAGAGAAATTGTCCTCAGGCACATGTCCTGGTACTCTCAGAGTCTATGTGGCCGCCATTTCGGCTTGCCATGTTCTGATTGATGGGGTTTCTGTGGGAAAGTATCCTCTAGTTGCCCGCTTCATTCGGGGAGCTAGGCGGTTAAGGCCACCCACTAGGGCGACAGTCCCTTCATGGGACTTAGCTATTGTGCTCGAGGGTCTGGTCACGACCCCTTTTGAACCACTGGAGTCAGTGCCTATCAGGTTTCTGTCTCTAAAGATAGTTTTTTTTAATGGCCATTACTTCTCTTAAGAGAATTGGGGATTTGCAGGCTCTGTCAATCTCGCCATCCTGCCTAGACTTTGCCCCTGGGCTGGTCAAAGTTATTTTGCATCCTCACCCGAATTATCTTCCGAAAGTTCCATTCTCGACCATAAATCCGGTCGTTCTTGAAGCCTTCTGCCCTCCGCTGTTCACGACACCGGAGCAGGAAAGACTTCATTTACTGTGTCCAGTACGTGCTCTTCAGATCTACGTCCACCGCACTAGCCAGTGGCGTAAGTCGGAGCAACTTTTCATATGCTATGGGGGCCATAATCATGGTGCGGCTGCCACAAAGCGTACTATATCACATTGGGTGAGGGATGCTATTGCCCTAGCCTATGAGGTGCGTGGTCAAGCTTCGCCTCTAGGAGTTAGGGCCCATTCAACCAGTGGGGTTGCATCTTCTACGGCTTTGGCAAGAGGTGTCCCCTTGCAGCAAGTGTGTGATGCGGCAGGTTGGTCCTCTCTGCACACATTTGTTAGATTCTATAGTTTGGATGTCCATGCTACTCCGGGCTCGCATGTCCTTGAGTCGACATCCCAGAGTCATGTCTGAGACCTCTTCTATGTTTGTGCGCACACACTACACAACGTTGGGGGTCCAGACACTTCCAGTGCGGTGGCGTTTGGTATTCTCGCTCCCATTAACATTATTGAAATGCAGCATCGAGAGTAGCTTTTGATAGGGAACGTCTCGGGTTACTTGACTGTAACCCTGTTCCCTGAAAAAGCGGGAACGAGATGCTGCGCCTCAATGCCGCACTGTAGGCGTGCCCGGACGTCCTTTCAGATAAAGGTGTAACCTGAGGATGTTTCTGTGTCACGTCTATTTATAACCTCCAGGTGCGTGTAATCAGTTACGTCTCCTACCAAGGTTATTTAAGACAATTCTTGGCATGTTTGACACACATGCTTCACAACCGGTCGAACAAAGAATGTTCTCATTAGCGTTACTGAAACGCAGCATCTCGTTCCCGCTTTTTCAGGGAACAGGGTTACAGTCAAGTAACCCGAGACGATTTCCAATGTTTCTTCCTCAAGTCCTTGATTACCATGAAATCGCCAGGCCTGATGTCATGCAAGACTCCTTCCGCTAGCTTGGGCAGAGCGTCCTTGACCTGCTGAGATATCTGAGAGAGAACAAGAGACAAATTTCGACAATAGTTTAGCATGTCATCTTCACACAAGGCTGTAGAGGGCAGTGGTCGTGGTTCTGGTCCTACTCAAACCGAAGATTGTCTGCCAAACAGAATTTCAAATGGACTCAAGTTTGATGTAACACACTTTGATGTAAACTAGTTGTGTACTCAAAGTTTACTACTGTTATACTTAAAGTATACTTAAAAGTATACTTTTATTTACTAGAAAGTGGGCCAATTTAGTCCCAAGGAGTATTGAAATAGTACACTTACAAGTATACTACAAGTACACTGATATTTGTATACTTACTACATAAAGTATACTTAAAAATATACTTGAACTTTACTTAAGTATACTTAAAATAAACTTGAGGTATACTAATTTTTGGTAAGGGATATTCAAGGTTTGCTTCTTATGTTAAATCGGAAGGATTTAAACTTAACATTTTCCTATCAGTTTTACCTAGTTTGTACGTTTGCCTGTTCATTAAGGGTTTTTATTTTGAGAAAATTCACTGGAATGTTTTGGCCTTAATATCATTGCTTTGTTTTGGTTACTCTTGCTTAGCAGGCCGATAAGAGAGGCAGAGCACTGTCCCTGCCTCCACCCCAGCAGTCTCTCTCTCTCTTTCTCTGGAAATTATCTTACAATTTCACCAAACTTTTAACTTAGACTATAATATCAAATTCATTACAATATAGAACCCTTCATCATTCAAAGAGGTTAAAACTGTCAAAGTTTATATATTTCAAATCTCAATTTAGACCATTTTAAATAAAATATGCTATGAGCAGTTCTTAAAATCATTTTTTTTTTTTATGTCAAATGCTTAGTTCCTTCGTTATCCAAACCATCTCTTGATTCAGCAAAAGCAGTCTTCATTTTTAGCCACCACATCTTGTATTCATCCTATGCCATGCCTTAGGACCTGCATGAGTAAAAGCTATGATATAGACATATTAGTTCAATATCATCTCACCCTCATAGATTCCTGGATTCATCATAACTCTGCATATGAGACTTTTTTATACAGTTCTTGCCAATAAAGCAACCAACTTCATGCTACTGATATAAATTAAGAAACTGTCTCAAAATAATGGCTGTCATCACATGGTCTCAGATGGTTCTTGAAAGCCCATTGCCATTAACTCTTTATAAATAAGCTCCTTTCCCTCAGGGTGTGATCCCCTGGCATAGTTGCATCAAGTTGTGGACGCTTGTCACAATGAAAAACAAGCCATCAAGGAATGCGGTTGCTGGTGATTAGGTCTGGAGGAGCTCACATTTTTGAGGCAGACTGCTGTAACTTCTTACCCTTATCGAGGCTTTTAGGCCTATCAAGCATCCGCTCAACTCCGCTACCATCTCACATATAACACCTCCCTTCTGGGCAGGTGCCCAGTGGCGGTGACCCCCTGCCTTAGGTTGTCCTCCCCTGGCCAAAAGAGGATCTTACCTGTCATTCAGAAATCACCTCATGCACACCGGTAACCATTCTTTCCCGTTGCAACATCCTCGACAGTTTTCTTCCAGAATCTGGTATTTTCTGCAGCTGAGGAAAGGTGCACTCAAGAACCATGAGAGCCATTGAGACCACCTACCATCCATTCAGTGTAATGTTCTGCTACTTCTGTAGCCGGAGCCATCGGGCCCTGTATGATAGTGGAGACTAAAAATAAGACAGATAAGTTACTGGTCATAGAACAAGCAGCAATACATCTTTTTGACTATTCAAATTCATTACTTCTATAATTCAGCGTCTGTATTGTGATTTTAAAGACGTCATGTTTCTTCAACAATAGCCCCTAGATTGCTATTCATTATTTTTACAATCTCATATTTCTTAAATGCACTGGGCAGTTGAAACTTTTAACTACCATTTGCCCTCTTAATACATAAAACCTGAACTCCTTGTATCATGTCCTTTAACATCTCAATGTCTATGGTTTGACTGAAACACTGTGCTTTACTATAAATAGCTTATCACTTATGACACAGGCTCAGATAACAGCATTTAGTTGACTTTGAATGAGAGAGAGAACTCTGAGGGATTCAGGACTGGTAGCAATGCCTTTTCATGAATTTTTAACATAATTTCATCGTACTATTGCTTTATACTAGCCCAGCTTAAAACTTGTCATAACTGACATGCATTGTCAACTAAACATCTTTATTTTTGTCTTTTTACAACAAAGTTTTGCAATTCAAAAGTTTCTTAACGTTACTTCTTTTGCAGTCCTTGTCAGTACATTTACATCAACTTATACTTATTCATTCACTTAGTTCTGGTCATGGCTTTTGGAATTTCAACAATGATTTTAAATCTGTCAGGGGTTATTTGACCCAGATATGTTACTTCGGGTCGTGCTAGCTGTGCTTTCTTCAAATTAACTTTGAAACCCCCGTTTCTGTTACTTGTTTACAACATTATCAGTTCATATGCAACAATAATTTTTCACTGGAAATAGGCATTCAGCTATTTCCATAGCATAATGCTGAGTGGCTACATTTTTGGACTCCTACAGTAAAATTACTCTTTTGCCCATACATCAGTAAATATAGAAATTACAAATTTTCACTCAGAACATCTCTGTTACTTTTACAGCTTAAACCAAAGTCATGGTGAGGGCCAGCATGAGATAAAAACAACTGCCTCATTGCAGTAAAATGCAATCTTATCTTATAAAGCAAACCATAAGCTTCTGAGTTTTTCCAAAATGCAACTGCCAATTTTTGTGTGCCTACACAGTGTTTTCACCGATAAATATGCTTTCAACAATTATATAGGAACTAGAACAGATTTACGATATCGTTCTTTGTCATTTAAACCTTCTATGCACAAAGAATCAGATTAAATCATCACTCAGTTACTTCTGCAATTATTTTTAAACAAATAGCCACTTTACACATCTGAAAATAGGCACATACATTTAGAATTTTTTCTCTCTCTGGTTCTTTCCTTGTTTGCAGCCAATCAAGTTTTCATTTTAACTTTCCAATCAGAATCAAAGCCATGACTGACCATTCTTTCAATGAATTCAGAGAATGTCTTTAAGACGAGAGCTTCAGAGCCGAGCTGTTTACAGCATTTGCTCTCTTCTGTGTCATTATTTCTATCAGGACTAAGCAAGTTACCAAATTTGTCAGTCATATTTCTAGCACAGTTGAAAACCAAGAATAGATGATATCAGCAAGAGATTGAGGTGGCGATCTTACCAATAGCACTTGACTTCTGCGTGATGAAACTGCAAAGTATATTCCAGAATTACCATATACTGGTCCAATCCAAATAGGCTCATAAAAACAAAATTTTAGCTATTTCGGGGTTGTTCCTGATGCATCCCAGATCAATCAATCCTTTCCCTTACCATATATATATATATATATATATATATAATGCATATAGATCATTACTATTTATTTTTAACACAAATTTTTGGGTACTCTGTTCCCTAACCACTGACCTGACCTATTCACTAAAACTCAGATTTACGTCTAGAACTCCTGCCTAGCGTCTTACATTCTCTTGGTATTTCCTATACCTTTACACAAATGCCCTCTCTGGCTTCCATGGCTCTCAATGCCACAAATGCACTTTTGCCTCTACGGCTCTCAGTGCCTCAAATGCACTATTTGCCTCTACGGCTCTTAGTGCCTTTAGAGAATGTTTTTTATTTATTTATTTATTTTTAAATAATTAATATCAGAAGGAAGGATATGGTCCGATCGGCATCCATTCCATCCTCTCCTTCAGGTGCCATGTTGAACATCCAGTGGTCAGTATAAGAGAATTGTACTCAAAGCACCAAATTTTAACTGCTCTAATACAAGATACACAAATTTGTATGGTCCTGTCAAGCAGACAAAAACATGAACATGATGAATAGGACATGTGGCTTTGCATGGTTAAACGAGGTATAGCAGTTATCACTTAGGATGTACTCACTTTTTTTGCCAGCTTTTTTGACAATAATGGCCTTATGTTGAGTTATTTTCAGAGGACAGTAAATCTTTACTGCTATACAAGTTGCACATTGACTACTCTAAAATATATCCAAGTTTCATTTCTATAGTATTGTCCCTTGAGAAGATATACTAAAATGGTTGCTGAAATGTGAGGAGTGTATTCACTTTTGTGAGATACTGTATATATGTGTGCGTGTGTGTATTTCTGTTTGCACACAGCTTTCTCTGTCAAACAAATAAAAAAATCAAAATATCAGGTCAGGTCGGGAAATGTTGAGACTCTGTCGAGTTCCGATGCCACGTCTCCGCACGGCACATCAGTGTAGCGCACATTGATCGGCACATGCGTATCACAAACAGGCAGAGAGCAGCAGAAGTGAAGCCCCCCTCCCTTTCTAGTTGTGTTTGTCTTGGTGTGGAGGTGAGTGGTGATGAACAAAAGACTAAGCTACCTGTGCCTCAAATTTACAGCTAATTATCCAAAAGGCAAATATAGTTCATTTGTCTTGCTAACATCCATGACTCATGAGAGCTACCATGTAAGTTAGCTAAAGTTTAGCTAAGGCAATAGGAAGTCTAGTAGGTTAGACCAGTGCGCGTTCTTTTACTGCATGATTCAGTTTATTAAAATGTATTTAGAATGATCACAAAATTCAAGATATGGTGGCAGAAATATATATAAATATATATTTATATAATTTCATATAGTTAATCAGTATCAAGTGAAGACTGACATTTTTTTACACCAAAAAGCAGCATGATTACAAATGTGATATTAATTTTATACAGCAGTTCAATAAACAAGAATTTAATATTAAAGACACTTACGTTTTAGACACAATATTGGCTGTTTTTGCTCTATTTCGCCAACAAATATAATTCCAATTTGCGTCTCTGAACGACATGACGCGGTTTCGTTCCTGAATGAATCAACCGTTTAAATGATTCGGTTCAGTCGCAATTACTCACTCATTAACAGTGACTTGCTGCCACCTACTGGCAGTTTTAATTTCACACTTAAAGTATCTTTTCATTTAAAAAAAAAAATTTCAAATATTAGTATTCAACGTTTTATGTTTAAAATATCAAAACAGTATTAATGCATTTGTAACTGCAGGTTAAATGCATTCATGTCCTGTGTGTAAATGCATCTAAATACCAATTCTAATGCAGCTTCTGTTTTCTCTGCATTGAAAAGATTAATTTTGTCAATATTGATTTCATTTGCTTTGTAACAGCCCAAATGGCTTCTTATTCCAATTGACTAATTCTATTTAAGAATTTGACTGAAAAGATGATGCACACTTTTAGAAAAAAGGGCTTTATAAAGGTAAAAAATGCCCATAAAAGGTAAAAAATCAATTTAAACTTATTGGAAAAGATACATTTCTATCACTGCTGTGAATTGATCACCACACAGAATATTTAGAATATCAAAAACTTTATGAATAAGCTGTCGATGGTAGTCCTTAAGATATCAGCACAATAACACACTCAGCAAAATATCTAATTATCGTTATTGAAGTCCCTGAAAATATTGTGATATATTTTTTGTCAATGTCGCACACCCCTAATATATTTAACGTTTTGTTTAGAAAAATGATATATGAGAAGTGCCCTTTTTTCCACCTGAGCCCCTGCCCCTCAAAATGTCTGTGCACCTGTGCACATTAGCTAACGTTAACATTTCATTAAACATTTATTATCCACATAACATTCACTCTCATCATCGATAATCTTATACAATAAATACATTATTTCCCTCTTAAATTGTTTAAATAAGAGTTTTGCCAGACAGGTTGTGTTGCAGAGGTTTCCCATGTCCCAGTTTAGTCAGAGTCCGTAGGTTCACTTTTCTTCCAGCTGTCAACTGCGTCATAAACGGCCTACTCGAAGGTTTCATCCACAAGCTTCGTCCTGAGTTCTGCCAAGCCTCCCACTATGTATATCTCATCTCTGAACTCCCTAAATCCTTTGGAGGTGCGGTGATAAACCGAACAGTTTCAAGTTTCGGGCAAGGATGAGTTTTAGATCAGGTTTATACACTTTATCCCTCAGTTCTTCAAAACACCCGAGAAAATAGTACGCAGGTGCCTCATAGAGACATGAATATTGTGTTTGCGAAGGATGGTCGACTTCACACCCATAAAACAATCTTTCTTCAACTGTCTGTCAACCAGATGTTCCAGAATTATGCCATAACAGCTTTAATGATCTTATGACCGGTCACACCGATGCAACCGTCGACTGCGTCGAAGTTGTAGTGCGAGTTGGTCTGTAGTTTGCCAGGAAAACGAGGTTATGGTATCCGAGTTCTGTACAGAATTTGTTCAGCCAGGTAGCATGTACGTCGTGGATGCATGTCATCGCATACAAAACTAAGTTGAAGTATTTTCTTGAGACATGTTACTGTCGCTATCGTTTGAAGCCTATTTCCTCTGAGCAGGGGCGGATTGGCCATCGGGCAATTCTTGCAAATGCCAGAGGGGCCGGTGTCGTGCCGAATTCTGCACCCTGCCAGATTATGCATCCCCTAGTACTGGTAGGTTTAGGAGTAGGTGTGGGGGAGGGGTTAGGATTAGGGGTGGGGTTGGGATTAGGCAATCAGGTAGCGATTTCAACGAGGGGATGCACAATCTGGCTGGGGTGCAGATTTCAGCACAACAAGATTTATATATATATATATATATATATATATATATATATATATATATATATATATATATATATATATAAATAAATGTTTTTTACAGGCCAACAGCGCATAGGACGGGTTTTTCTTAATCGCTTGCATGATTTCATTATGGTTTTAATAATAATAATAATAATAGTATTAATTACAATAAATCTCAAGCATTTTGCCCAGTCGGTCGCTGGTCCCGAGATGGGCCGACCGACCAGATCAGGATGTTCAAGCACATCATCAGAGAGAGTGCAACACGACTCACAAGCTAATTGTCAGTAAAAGCTAGATAATGGGCCGTAAAAAGGAAATGCATTGCAGGAAAACTTAGAGAAAGCGAAAAAAATAATAAAGATGGGGGCTCTTAAGTCCGACGTTGCAAAATGCATAAACTTTACCGAACTCTTTTCAAAAGGTTTAAATTTGCCTGCTGCAGCGGAAGACAGTCGTGCGGTAAGAAGAAAACAGAGAATACAGCTAGCTCAAGTCATTTTCACGCAATTCACGCTACCTTACTTCTGCCAGTTAGCTCCAGTGTTTTTTTTTTTTGACCGTAGCCTACATTGTATTAAACATTTGTAATGTTTAACGCTTAGTGTACAACACACATATATTTTAAAATGTCATTGCTTCGTGAAAATTGGTTGCAAGTGTTACCTAGCCTGTTACTAAATTGAATGACTGAAATATCAGCAGATAAAGTGGGATTATAGGGTAAACAGATCTATTGTTACTTCCAATATAGTCTAACACGTCAAAAACCTACAGCAATGGCCATAGTGCTGTAGACATTTGTAGTGAACTTTACTTTGAATATGTAGCTAGTCATATATTAAAATAAAACATTGAAAACATGCATACATTGGTTACAGTATGTAATTAATCCTTAGGTAGGGTGGAACATAGACTTCCATTACAGGCACTCATATGCAATAGTTAGATGAGGTATTATAAGCCATTGTCTTATGTTCTCCCTTGTCTGAATTGTGTGTTCATCTATTCAAAACTAGAACGTCGCTGGACCCAGTGCAGACAGTTCAGCTGCTGCTGTAGAGGAGGTAGAAAGACAGCAATGAGAGAGACACACCCTGACATAGATGCTGCCAGTTTTTTTTTATATTGTGGCTCTAATTAACTATTAATTAAAGGATTAGTTCAGCCCAAAATGAAAATTATGTCATTAATTACTCACCCTCATGTCGTTCCAAACCCGTAAGACCTTCGTTCATCTTCGGAACACAAATTAAGATATTTTTGATTAAATCGGAGAGCTATCTGACCCTCCATAGACAGCAACATAACTGAAATGTTCCCAGGTCCAGAAACGTAGTAAATACATCAGTAAAACTGTCCATGTGACATCAGTGGCTCAGCTTCAGTTTTGCGATGCTACGAGAGTACGAGAGTTCTTTATTGTTCAAAGAAAACTAAAATAACAATTTACTCAATTCTTCTTCGAAATGTGTTCCGAAGATGAACGAAGGTCTTACGGGTTTGGAACGACATGAGGGTGAGTAATTAATGAAATAATTTTCCTTTTGGGGTGAACTAACCCTTTAACCCTTAGGATAGGAGGAACCTGTGCATGTATGTCACACACACACCTTTACACCACACAAAAATGCACATGCAGCACACACTAGCAACACTTTAATTCACAACTAATTGTATATCATAAAGGATTTAAAAATGTACAAATCTACCGATACACAAAAATACACAACTATTTCTGCTGCTACTGTTTATAGTTTTTGCTATATATTCTATTCCCTTTTGTGCTATTGTTATTACTTGCTTGTATTCATGAGTATTCTAATGTTGAGACCAGTCAGTGAGAAAACATTTTGCTGCAATGTTTACATCCTATAATGTGTTCATTATCTAGGATGTTGCTGTAATCAGTACAGCCAGAGACCCCTGGTCTTCCAATACCAGTGCTGTGAGGAAGGATGCTACGGTAGGCCTAGCAGAGACAGGGAGGAGTGTGGTAGAGTTAGGAAAAAAACAGACACAAAAAAAGACACACAAATGTACTTTGGGTTTGTAATTAACAGTAGAGGGGAACACATATGACAAAAATCGTTTTAATCATACGCTAGATTTAATTATATCACATGGAATTGATCTTACTGACAGATATCGTACCTCAAAGTGATGTTACTGACCATTTCCTTGTATTGTGCGTGCAGAGTATTACTGATATTAACTATATGGCTCCGCGTTATCGTCTGGGCAGAACTATTGTTCCAGCCACCAAAGACAGATTCACAAATAACCTGCCTGATTTATCTCAACTGCTCTGTGTACCCATAAATACACATGAACTAGACGAAATGACTAGCAACATTGGCACTATCTTCTTTAATACATTAGAAGCTGTTGCCCCCATCAAATTGAAAAGGTTAGAGAAAAACGTACTGTGCCATGGTATAACAGTAATACCCATTCTCTAAAGAAAGAAACTCGTAATCCTGAGCGCAAATGGAGAAAAACTAACTTGGAAGTTTTTAGAATTGCGTGGAAAAACAGTATGTCCAACTATAGACATGCTTTAAAAGCTGCCAGGGCAGAGCATATCCGCAAACTCATAGAAAATAACCAAAACAATCCAAGGTTTTTATTTAGCACAGTGGCTAGATTAACAAATAGTCAGATGCCACCCGATCTAAATATTCCTTCACAGTTTAATAGTAATGACTTTATGAATTTCTTCACTGATAAAATAGATAACATCAGAAATACAATAACAAATGTAGATTCTATAGCATCTAGTACTTCAGCTTCATTCATCGCACCCAAAGAAAAACTGCAGTGCTTTACAACTATTGGACAGGAAGAGCTAAATAAACTCTTCTGCATCTAAACCAACAACATGCCTATTAGATCCTGTACCCACTAAATTACTGAAAGAGCTGTTACCTATAGCAGTAGAACAACTTCTCAATATTATTAACTCATCGTTATCTTTAGGTGATGTCCCAAAACCATTCAAGCTGGCAGTTATTAAGCCTCTTAAAAAAAACACTAGATCCTTGTGAACTGGCAAATTACAGACCCATTTCAAATCTTCCGTTTGTCAAAAATTTTAAAAAAATTTGTGTCTGCTCAATTGTGCTCCTTCTTGCAAAAAAAAAAAAAAAATCTCTATGAAGTATTTCAGTCAGGTTTCAGGCCCCACCATAGCACAGAATCTGCACTTGTTAAAATTACAAATCATGCGTCAGACCAAGGCTGCATCTCATTTCTAGTTTTACTTGATCTTAGTGCTGCATTCGACACTATAGACCATGACATACTCATAGATCGATTACAAAACTATACGGGTATTCAAGGGTAGGCTTTAAGATGGTTTAGTTCCTACCTGTCCGATCGCTACCATTTTATTTAAACGGGGAGTCATCTCTATCACCAGTAAAGTATGGAGTACCAGAAGGATCTGTCCTAGGTCCTCTGCTATTTTCAATATACATGTTGCCCCTTGGTAATATTAAGAAAATATGGGATTAGTTTCCATTGTTATGCTGATGATACTCAACTATATATCTCAACAAGACCAGATGAAACTTCTAAATTATCTAAGCTAACAGAGTGTGTTAATGTAAAAGATTGGATGACCAATCATTTGCTCCTATTAAATTCAGAGAAGACAGAAATATTACTTATTGGACAAAAAAAAAAAAAAAAAAAAAAACAGTACACAGAATCTCTTGGATTACAATTTGCAACTAGACAGATGTAGTTACTTCCTTTACAGTCAAACATCTGGGTGTTATATTAGACAGCAACTTGTCTTTTGAAAATCATATTTCCCATGTTACAAAAACAGCATTCTTCCATCTTAGAAACATTGCCAAGCTACGAAACATGTTACCCTTTTATGATGCAGAAAAGCTAATTCATGCATTCATGACCTCTAGACTGTATTTTAATGCACTGCTAGCTGGTTGTCCTGCATCTTCAATAAACAAGCTACAGGTAGTACAAAATGCAGCGAATAGAGTCCTTACCAGGTCAAGAAAATATGATCATATTACTCCAATTTTACAGTCTCTGCACTGGCTACCTATCAAGTTCCGTATCAGTTACAAAATATTATTACTTACCTATAAGGCCCTTAATGGTTTAGCTCCTGCGTACCAAACTAGTCTTCTACCACGCTACAATCCGTCCCGCTCTATAAGGTCACAAAACTCTGGATTTTTGGTAGTACCTAGGATTGCAAAGTTCACTAAAGAAGGTAGAGCTTTTTCACATTTTGCTCCCAAACTCTGGAATAGCCTTCCTGATAACGTTCGGGGTTCAGACAGACTGTGTTTAAATCTAGATTAAAGACCCAGCTCTTTAGCTAAGCATTCTTCTAATGCATCTCATAATCTTGTACTGCAGTTATATCTGATCAAACACATTCTTTAGCTTAGGTTGAACAAATAATTTTTGCTTGGATGGAACAGCAGCTACGCTAATTATGTCTCTATTTGTTTCTCTGTGCCTGCCACGGGATTAATATCCTGTGGTAACTAGGAATTGCACAAGCTTCAGTTTGGATCCAACGCTTACATCAATAACTGTCTGGTTTGGTTCAGCTACAAAATCAGACATCAGAAGACTACAGAGAACGGTTCGGACTGCTGAAAGGATTATTGGTGCTCCCCTGCCCACCCTCCAAGAACTGTATGCATCCAGAGTGAGGAAAAGGGCTCAGAAAATCACTTTGGATCCCTCACATCCAAATTATCCCCTTTTTGAACTTTTGCCATCTTGCCGGCGCTACAGAGCCCCAAATACCAGGACAGCCAGGCACAAGAACAGTTTCTTTCCCCAGGCAATCTACCTTATGAACAGTTAAATGTTCCCCACATTATGCAATAACAGGGTGTCTACAGATATGAACAAGTTAGATTTAAGACTTTTTAAGACCTTTTTAATGCCACCTTATATGAAATTTAAGACCAAACCTCTGATGGAAATCACATTATTTTACATATGTATAATGTAATATTTAATTATATATACATTTTTGAAAGCTATATATATATATATATATATATATATAGCTTTCAAAAATGCTATTATTATGATATACAGCAAACTTTTCACATCAGCAGACAATATCCCATACAAAATATCCCCACAAACGCACCGCAAGACCGAGATTTCTAGTAATGTAAACAATTTATTCTGAAGCAATATTTTATCTGTTCTATTAGCTTTTACATTTATCTGCATATTTTTTATATTAACCTCAGGATGTTATTTAGGCCATTTTTTAAACCTTATTAAATGTATGCATCATATTTCATGTTAAATTCTTACAATTGATCAATAGATTAAATTTACACTAGGCTGTTTTCAAACAAATTAATTTACATTGCACAATTACAACTGCAATAAATAATGTTATGAGATTAATGTTTTAAATGCAATTTTGAATATACAAATAATTCAATTAGCAAAAAACATCACGTCAACTTAAAGAATTAGTGAACACAAGAGTTCTATTAGGAGAAAAGATTTGAACTATCCAGTTGCAGCTCATTTTCATGCCTGTAATCATGATGTTTCCACGTTACGTTTTTGTGGTATTGAAAGGGTTAATATGTCACCTAGAGGTGGCGATATTGAATTGCTTTTACAACAACGTGAGCTGTTTTGGATTTTTACCTTTCAGACATTATCACCTAATGGCATGAATGATGAAGCTCTATTTAATGTGATGTTATAATGTAATTTGTTTTTGATCTGTGTGTTAGCATGTATGTATAGGATGTGTTTATGTGCACATGTATATGGGTTAATGTTGTTAATGATGTACCCATGATGGGTTGTTATCAATCAATGGATCTTTACAGAGATTGGTCATGAATTTGTTTTTAAATGTGGTTAACTTTGTGACTGTCATGTTTGAAAAGAAAAAAGTTCCTGATGAAGGTCATGCGACCGAAACGTCGTTAATAAATATTTGATATATTTTTGGCATAGATAGTGTGCGGGATTTGTTTTTGATTTTTAGAATATACAAATAAGAAATGTTGGGGGGGATAAATAATAATAATAATAATAATAATAATAATAATAATAATAATAATAATAATGAGTTTAATTTATACAGCGCCTTTCCCAGGCTCAAGGACACTTTACCAAAGCAGGAACACAATGGACAGTCATTTCACATAGTAAAAAACGGTCAGCACAAATAATCAATTAAGTTGGACAGTAGACATTTGCCCAGTCCAAAAACAAAATGAAACAAGATGAATGCAGTTGCATTTCATGATACGGCAAAGACACATAGAAACAACATAGCAACACATAACATAGAAAATACATACTTTTACATACAAATACATACAAACAACATCCTTTTAAACATACTAACCCCGCCAGTAGGTGGCGGTAAGTCACTTAATGAGTGAGTCATTATTGAGTCATTCATTCAACCCTTCACTGAATCATTCAGTTAAAAAACACCTGTGTGTTGCTTGGAGATTGCGCAATACTTCTGCTGTGATCTTTGTTTGGAACTATTTTAGTTGGTGAAACAGAACAAAACAGTCAATATTGTGTCTAAAATGTAAGTAACTTAATTATGTGACTACTTAACTACTTGTTTAACTAAAATCAATGTAACATTTGCAATCGTGAGAATATTCGGCAATTAGCTCCCTTGTCCCATGATGTTATAAATAAAAAAAACTCAACATTCTGAAATTTTACCTCAGTATGTTTCTTCTGTGAGTTTCTTTATGTGTCCCATTCAGCTCTTTTGCTCATTTCATACAGTCATTGATTTGATTTCTCCATAAAAGTCTCTTACAAAGAAACAGGCAGCGCGAGCCTAAACAATCGCTGTTTACGTTGAATGTAATAAGAAGAATCATTCTTGCGTTTCGATGCTTCACTGGTTATTTTTTATTTTTTTGTCACATAGGCTATTTGTCCAGTCGGGCAAGTAAAAATCAAGCCATTTTTTTCAGTAAACTTCATTTAACCCATTTAAACTATCTAGGAAGCTGGTCAGCTAACTGTAGCATGCAGTAACTACAGCGGGGAAAAAATCTGTCTGTCCAATGATTGTAAACAGTCACAGGTCCGTCAGACTGGAGAATTTTTTGCGGAATTGGGACCGAAAATATTTAAGACCCATCGAATCTGAATTTAAGACATTTTAAGACTTTTTAAGGCCTTTTATTAGGAAATTTTTATTTAGGACATTTTAAAACTTTTTAAGGACCCGCAGCCGCCCTGAATAAAAATGTGCAATAACCTTATATTTATTTGTTACCACCTCCATCCTAGCACATCCCTGCATCTCATTCTATTCTATTCCATTCTATCATCTATAGCACAACTGTACATACAATTTATTTTTCAATCTATTTTTCAATTTTTGTCTATTTATTTACATGTGTATTTTTTATTCTCATCTTATTTTTATTGTCTGTGTTGTTGTTGTCTATGTGCACTGGAAGCTTACATCACTAAAACAAATTCCTTGTATGCACAAGCATACTTGGCAATAAAGCTCTTTCTGATTCTGATTAAATGATGTGAGATGACCAAACACCTGAGAAGAGATGATGTCCACCCCTCAGAGGACCTCAGATGATGCCAACCCTCAGACAACATACAGAATTACCAAATTTTGCCATGTTACATATATTAAGTTTCTACAATATATAAATATTGTAGAAACTTAATTTCCTGTAAAGCTGCTTTGCAACGATTTGTATCGTGAAAAGTGCTATACAAATAAACTTGAATTGAATAATCCTAATGATGTCTACATAAGAGCATGTCTGTGGGTGGGGCTGTGTGTGTGTTGTAATGTGGGCTTGTGCGGCTACATTGCCAGGGCTGAATTTTTGTCCCAGTCCGCCCCTGCCTCTGAGAGTCCGGTCGGTTTTAATGATTATAGAATGTAGGCGGAGCTACGCGAACCCCTCTCCGGCTGGACACACACCATTCAGGGTGAAACAATTTCACTTTTATGATGTTGCATCTGTCAAACGCCTCGCACCACTTAAACAACTTGTCTATCTTTCAGAATAGGTCTTCTAACGCAGGCGCATCCTTCCATTGAAACAAGAATTTAATGGTATAGTATTAGAGATGATCCTATTCAGATATCGGCCAGGCGCTTTCAGGTAGGTCCGAGTTGTGGTCACTACAAAGTATATAAATGTAATCATCAGCGTACTTGTTAACGTGACCCCCGAACACTCTGTAGAGCGTACCTGATGTGATACCACTCCACTCCCCCATGAACAGAGGGTCATCGTACCAGTCTTTTAGGTCACGCCAAACATAGTTGTAAAATAAACACCAGTCTTTTACGGTGAAAAACAACTCCGGGTCATCACACGTGTCGTACGTAAACCATCATTGTCCACGGTACTCAGTCTGACCTTCCGGTTGTTCTTGTCAAAGTTGTATCTGCAAACAATATTTGCTGGATAAATAAAACTCATACTTAACATTATCCAAAGGTTTGTGGAGGAACCTGGACAAACGTGGTCCATGTTTCATCTTCCTCAGCGCTAGAGTAAGATCACCCATAGCAACCTCAACGCTCTTCTCAGGAGTTTTAGGTAATGATGCCTCGACCATCGTTGCAGAATAACTTTGTTTTTCCAAATCACAAAATTTCCGTTTGTATTTTGTGTCTAGGTAAGGATAAGTTATCCTCAACTCCTTTTATACACATCGCTACAACCAGGTTGCGCGACCGCCACTTCTCCGGTTTAGGGGCGGGTTGTGGGTGTGGTTTGACCGTATGTGCCGGAACAGCGTAAGATCATCGATTATTTTTATTTTCTATTTTGTGTCAGTAACAATCTCTACCTTTTTAAAAGTGCAACATAGATTGACAACTGTCGTATGGTGTTGTTTTAAGAACGTGTCTGATGCATTTTGTTTTAGATCAGCGGCTCTTTTTTTAAATTTGATTTAACTTTGTATCAGAAACAAAAACTCTACCTTTTTAAAAGTGCAACAGATTTTGACAACTGTCCTATACTGTTGTTTTAACGAACATATCTGGTACTTTTTGTTTTAGATATTTCCTAAAATTGTTTAACACAAACACTCGTCTTGACTTGTTTTTACTGTTTTCTGGAAAACACAGTCATTACATTGCTCATATTGGATGTTTGCAAGATGTTTTTCTTGAAATGTGTGTGGAAAATCTTTAATAAAAACTTCCATTGACCCCGTTTAACCAGTTGTGAATTAATCAATCAAAGGGGGCAATCAATCAAATTTTGACAGTCGCCTATACCCTCTCTCTAACCCAGCATGTGTTAAAAAAAATAATAACCCAGCATTTTTTATAGTGCAGAAAAACTACCCAGCACCTGGGTAAAAATATTACAAACAACCCAATAAAATGACCCAACTGGCTGAACCCAGCATTTGGGTATATGGGTATGTGTGTGCGCATATATATATATATGTATATATTATATACACACACACACACATAAAACCCCCGCATTTTTGTGCATGAATATCATTTAGGGCCCATTTACACCTGGTCACTTCATGCGTTTTTTCTCCGATCAGATATCTATCTGATTTGTTAAAACGTTTCCATTTACACTTGGCCACATAAATGTGTCTTCGCAAAACGGATCTCTCAATCCGGTCTTCAATTCCCGCGCTATATGCAAATTTAACGGAGCTCACGTTAACGAAAGCAACAGATAAGGGCTGCATTTTATTCATTATCAGCTTATTTCAAGATCAAAGACCGCAACAGGAGAGTGCGCGGCATCAGCACTGGAAAGATAGGTTAGTCTCAGTACTTTTAATGAAGATAATAGTGAGTATAATTTGTGGCAGTTTGCATGTCGGCTTGCTGAAGAGATACTCATCCGCGGCGATTCGTGTTGCACTAGCGCTATCATATCTTACTATAACATGCCATATAGCCTATAAAACGCTCTTACACGTGTATTATTTTAATATTTTGGGATGAGTAAAATTTGCATATGTGGTTTCAACAAGCAGATGCATTTACACTTGTCCAGTTTCACCCGGAATGCAGCCCAGACCACCGCCTAAAATGATTTGAGCGATCGAATTTAAATGCATCTCGAAATCGTTTCGGAGGGCATTTACACCTGGTCTTTTCACGATCGGATAGCTATCTGATCAGAAAAGACGCATGAAGTGACCAGGTGTGATATCATAAAATAAAATAACTCATATCGTGGTCTTATAGCCCCTCACCCCTTCAAGCTGGCCGTTATTAAGCCTCTCATTAAAAAATAAATAAATAAATAATAATAAAAAAAAAAAACCTTTTCTGTCAAAGATACTAGAAAAGACAGTATCCTCACAACTGTGTTCCTTCATAGAGAAAAATGGTATCTGAGGATGAGTAGACCGCATCATAGTACTGAGACTGCTAATTCAGAGTTAATGACCTAAGAGTTAAATGACCTGTTCTTATCCAATCGTGGTTGTATCTCTCCATTAGTGCTACTGCTACTCATTTTTCATAATATAGCCTCATTCTTCAAAATTTGTGTTCAGCAAAACAAAGACATTTATACAGGTTTGAAACAACCTGGACGGTGAGCAAATGACAGAATGATCCCTTTAACATTTCATTTGTAGAACATGAATGGAGTGTTAAGAATTGTTTTTAATAATTAAAAATATAGTAGTACTATAATTTTTAACACCATATCAGCAACAGATGCTATTTTCATGGCAACAACAGAGTTGCAAAATATACAGTGTTTCATATATACAATAAAAAAAAAAATACAAAAAAAAAAAAAAAAACAGCAGTTAAGATTATACAAAATGATTTACATTTACTTGACAAAAATTCTAAAACATCTGGTAAAATCTTACTGAACTCCTTATATGGGCTTATTGAGTAAAAACGTCCACTTGTATTAAAAGCAGGACAGTGCAATAAAACGTTTAATGTGAAGGGGGGGTCTTGCCTTTCAGCAGAAATACACGAGTCAATCTTATGTCCAATCTTATGTTAATCTGTGCTTTTTGTGTACATGTAAATATTGAAGTGCACCTTTTTCCTACACGCCATGACGCTTTGCGCAAATTATGGAAGTAACTTCCATTTACACTAAACAATCAGCAAAAGGTTCACTCTGTAAACGCAATAAGCATTTTCAAAAACTGGGTACAATGAGGTGACATTATTTTACTCACCCTTCAACCACTGATCGTTAAAAGGAAATTTAAAACTGTAAAAACATTAAAAAATTACTTTCAACACCATGAATAACTCCTAAATATCCTCTTTCCATCCGCAACAATATTTCGGACATGCTAAATATCATAGTAATGTGTGTCTATATTTCATAATTACATTTTACAGCATCTGTTTGAAAACAAACCTGGAAAGAAACATGAGGATTTGGGGAGAAAAATGAAAGATTCTTAGTGCATTCCAGGGAATTAGTCATAGTTTATATCGTAAATTAAATCGGGAGAGCAGACCACAAATGCACAGTATATGTAGTCTTTTTTCATTTACTTACAGCGGAATACAAAGGAAACCGAAAATAACCAGGAGCATAATAATGCAGTGGGCTGAAAAGAGCTATTCTATAGATATTGTTGTTACATCACGTCACATTAATATGCCAAAAGCAACATTATTCTCCTGACTTCTGAAAATAGAAAATGAATGAAAATTTACCGCCAATTCAGTCAAAACGACGGATAAGGATTATTTGTAGTGCAGTCTTATGATTTGAAATGATTTGTTGCACTCTTTTTGAGTGGAACTTCCCCAAACCGGAAGTGCCTCCCTTAATTTAAAACGCAGTAGGCTCGTTAGGAAAAAGGTGGATACATGTGGTGAACACCGCTTGATCAAATAAGGTTAAAAGGGAATAAAAGTAGAGTCTCAAAATAGGTCTATGGTCTTGAAGGAGCAATTTGACATCTGCTTCCAGATTAATGGCCTCCTTTGCATCAATATCAGCTCGTTCGTACAGACATGAATAAAACACATTGTGCATGATATCCTGCAAAGCTTTATTTCAGTCATTTCATAATATTTATATTTAAAAAAAAAAAAGAAAGAATTTCAAACTTATTTTCTCTAAAAGCAAACCAAGAAAAGCCAAAAACAGGCAGAAAACAGGGCACATCACCATTTTATAAAATTAATCTGCATAAGTAATCTAAAAGAGCTCAATTACTTGAATGGCGTACATGCCAAAATCTTCAGACTGTCTGGAATTTTTAAGCACTTGAAGACTTCCCTCAATTTTGCCCAGTTCAGCATACAGTTTTACCTGAAAAGGGTTGCAAGAAATTTTTCATTGTAATTTCAGCCTTCAACTAAAATAAAAAGCACGCAATTGCACCAGCAATAAGGAGTATGTCCTACCTGTGATCTCACAAACTTGTGAAGATCAGAGACCAATCTTTTGGCTTCTGGTGCCACAGCCAAGATGGTGAAATGAGCATCTAGTAGTAAGCAAATCCAGTCTATGATCTTAAAAAATAAAAAATAAATAAACCTTCGACAGATGCAAAATGAACAATAGTTAATGTTTAATATAATATTCACAGTATGGTGACAGACCTGAGACATACTTGGGGTCCGTAAAGCTTGGATTTGTTTGTGGGCATCATGAGAATATTTAAAATAAAGGAACCATAGATACTGTAAAAAGACCTGAAGAGAGAGAAAAAAAAATGAAAAAGTGAATTGAGACAGAACAGGTCATCAAAGATTATATTCTTCCCATTGGGCCTGTAACAAACAAAGTTAGTAAGACAATTACCTCTGTACCACAATTTGGGGGACTAAATAGGACACTGTATACCCAACACAGGTTAGATGTGTTAGTTTGAAAGATACTCACTATGACCTGCGGAACCGTGAGATCTTTTAGATGTGGCAGCAGGGGTCTGTCACTGTATGCTGTCTGCAAAACCTCATTTCTATCAGTCAGGTTAAAGAAAACATGCTACCAGAACACCACAAAAAATTCATTTTCATAAAACAGTGAGGGAAAAGGATACAGAAGGGCACCCTTTTGTAACCCCACAGGACAGCTCATATTCAGTGCTAAGGGATCTCTTTGTAGCTTGTTGCTGGGGGTATCAGAGACATCACACTCTAGTGCTGGGGGGCAGAAGCCATTCAGCCGCCCACCCTCCTCATCTGATCGACTTTGTGCCTGAGTCAACTCTTTCATGAACATAACACTGTCTGTGTCAAGATTCACAGTCTCCATCTCCGAGTCTGGAGTACTATAGTCAGATAAAGGATAAAAAAAAAAGGTGTTACATTTCTTTTTAAAAGGCATTTGTGCAATAAAACAAACAACAAAGCTTAGTGTTTGTTGGGGGGGGGTGAAAAGTTGCATGACGCATGTTAATACATACAGAAATAAAGTAAACTATTGGTAAATTAAATATTTACAAACACTACAAACATTATAATTGCAAATCTTGCATTACCTTTTGCATTTTCGCTTTCGCAAATGCACAGTGACTGCCAAATTTCAAATAAAAAAAGCAAAGTCCATTTGCAACTGTATTTCCCATGTCTTACGAGTTATGAGCCTGTCATATTTAAATAGCAATATTAATTACCACTTCTGCTTTTTCACTATCTCTGTGTCACGCATGTAACCTGCCAAAACACAAATGGAATCACAATTCCTTTTGCATTTGAATTCTCAATGCCTACACGGAAACCTGTCAATCAGGGTCAAGGGTGGGACTATACTATGGGGCGTGTTTGTATTGGGAGGTGACATCATTCACAGACGTGCCAAATGCTTTGAACAATGAAGGTAATCCTTAAAGGCTCCGCTAAAAGCAGTTGCCAATCAGTTTGTGCTTGTGCGAACGAACAGACAGTGAAACCTTCTTGGCACCTTTCACAATAAATAATTCTGACTTTTTTCTTTTTTTTTTTACCCCAAATGCAGAGATTATCCCCTGCTAACAGCGGGATCACAATGGTATGCACAATAGGTCTGTATTCAATATTAACCAAAAGCTTGTCACCTGTCTCAAAATCTCTTACTGTTGATGCGAGTAAACAGACAGTGCAATTCTACACTTACTACTGTATATTTTATTCCTCTCTTTTTAATCCATAAGAGAGTGCGTCGTGCCTGACTCAAAATCTTTTACTGTATGCACTCCGATTGATGAATGTAAACAAACAGTGCAAATCTACATGTATTTACCACCTATATCTTATTCCTATCTAATAATGGAACACCTGCTACAAGATCTCTCAGTCGGTTTACACTCCGACTGATGCATGTGACAAAATAGAAAATGCTGCTAATCCTACTCTTCCAGCCCTAGATCACACTTCACCAGTCAGATCTAGGAGCAGCTGTCACAGAACAAGGCACAGCCAAGGTGGGTTAATTAAAAATCACGTGCATCAATCGCGGTGTCTGGTGGCTGTAAACAGTGAGAGATCTTGAGGCAGGAGCAACGCGTAGGTGCCACGTGATGCACGCTCCATAAAAGATTAAAACGGTTGAATAAAACAGTGGTTTTCAGTCCTGGTCCTGGGGACCCACTGCTCTGCACATTTTGTATGTCTCTCTTATCTGATACACTCAGTGCAGGTCATGGATCTCTCTCCTAATGAGATATGTTAAATAAGAGAGACATGCAAAATGTGCAGAGCGGTGGGTCCCCAGGACCAGGATTGAAAACCACTGTCTTTTATATTTATTTTTATATTTATTTATATATATATATATATATATATATATATATATATATATATATATATATATATATATATATATATATATACACACACACACACACACACACATACATACACACACACAGGCCACTTTATTAGGTACACCTTGCTAGTACCGGGTTGGACCCCCTTTTGCCTTTAGAACTGCCTTAATTCTTCGTGGCATAGATTCAACAAGGTGTTGGAAACATTCCTCAGAGATTTTGGTCCATATTGACATGATAGCATCACGCAGTTGCTGCAGATTTATCGTCTGCACATCCATGATGCGAATCTCCCATTCCACCACATCCCAAAGGTGCTCTATTGCAGTGGTTCTCAACTGGTGGGTCGCGGGACGTTCTGAGTGGGTTGCGAAGTGTACGGCCAAAGAAACAACATCAACAACAAAAAACCTAATTCTAAATGTTTTTTTTTTCTGATGAGAGACTTTTATTTTAAAAGACGTGCATGAAAGCTGTTGACACTTCTGTTAGATGCAGTAATAATGCCCGAGAAAAACGCGCTGTCCAGATTCAGTAGCTGCGGTCAGATGAGATGTAGATAGATTTATTGTTAGTGTCATTATTGTATTGTTATTTTTGTAACTTGCTATGAAATAAAAAGTCTCACCTCAGAAAAGCGAACTATCCTGTCCTGCCAGATGTTACCATGTTCGTAGCACACACACTTCAATAGCACGCGCGAACGTGGCGCCGCGCTGTATATCACTTCACTAAAGCGCAGAAACTACGAACATGCAACGTGTGAAATAAAAGTACAGTACCGATAAATCACATAACTGGTACTGCGTGTGTTAGCTGGGAAGGATTTGCATGAAGGTATGATATTCATTCTATTCAGGAGCAGTTTCCACATGTTATTAACAGTTCATGTTAGTATATCCATGGTAACGGTTGTTTCCTTAAACCAAAAATACCATGTTATTTCCACTTTATGTAATTTTGTATGCGTTTAAATGACTGATGTCTCATACCAACTTAATTGTATTAACAAAAACTAGTTTGGGACTGCTATTTAATAGCCTTACCTTATTGGCTGTTTATTCAGTATTAGTCATTCTTAACAGTCTTAATTTTTGTGAAATAAATTTGCTTTGTTTTTATTTAACAAATTATATTATACATACACACACACACATATACATACATATATATATATATATATATATATATATATATATATATATATATGCATATATAAATAATATAAGTGGGTCGCGGCTTGATGACCGTGGGAAAACGTGGGTCTCAAGGCCAAACCAGTTGAGAACCACTGCTCTATTGGATTGAGATCTGGTGGCTGTGGAGGCCATTTGAGTAAAAAGATTCTCTAAAAAAATTATGGGTGCACAATAAATTTATAAAGTCTAAACGTAGTGAAACAACATTATTTAGTGGGGAACAAATAAAAGTTAGTAAGTGTAGGACTAATTCTGGTAAAATGTTACACATTGCTCTTTGTATTGTTGTAAAAAACATTCATGAAAAACAAGTAGGCCTAAATATATTTATATATAAATATATATACACACGTTTCTTTTAAATGTGTAGCACAGTAATGAAGGCAGCAACATATAGATAGGACAGAACAAGAAAGACTACTAATAATCTTTAATTGGGCAAAAATATTATAATACGAAAGGGTATGGCTCCAATACAGAGCGGCGCAAAGCGCTTATGCGCATCCCGTGTGCAGAATGATGCACTTGAAGCAACATGGAGTCACAGCGCGGAGCGCTCCGCATAGAAAAGTTCAGAGCACAAAGAGAAGAGATACTGATGCATAGTGTATTAAATCTGTGCGATAGTTTGTTGAGCTTTTTCTATTAACAGATTTAAATCTCAGTTAATGTGCGCTCTTGAAGAGAGTTTCATCGTTTTGACTGTCGTAACCGAACGCGACGCAGTTTGAATGCTGAATGGAGGATGACACACAGCCACAGCGAAGAGAAGAGTTTACGTGAACTTGACATAAATATTCATCTGTACCTCACATTAAACTATGGAAATGGCTTCAGAACACTTGAAATATAGTGCACGAAACCCTTTATGGTGCTTTATAATGTTTTTGTGGCTTTCGTGGGGCTTAACATTAACACAATAGTATACATTACGCAGAATATCGGATTTGGTTTGCTCTCGTCTGACCGATACCCGATCCGCAGAAAATGCCAGTATCGGAGCCGATACCGATACTGAGTATCGGATCGATGCATCCCTAGTTCAAAGTCACTTAAATCCCCTTTCTTTCCCATTCTGATGCTCGGTTTGAACTTCAGCAAGTCGTCTTCACCACATCTAGATGCCTAAATGCATTGAGTTGCTACCATGTGATTGGCTGATCAGCAATTTGTGTTACCAAGCAATTGAAAGTGCTGTCAATCGATTAAAATATTTAAATCGTGATTAATCGCATGACTGTCATGAGTTAACTCGCGATTAATCACAATTTAATCAAACTTTTTTATCTGTTCTAAATGTACCTTAAATTAATACTTTTCAAGTTTTTAATACTCTAGTTGACGTGCATGGACAAATAAGGATGCTTTATGCAATATATGTTTATTATTAGTGAAACCATATTTAATCTAGAGCATGAAGACTGGACATGTTTCAAAGGTCATGGATGTTTTTCAAAGAACTTGTTCATGTCTATTACACACATGAAAAAAGAGCATAGAAATACCAGGTTCCCATTAGTTCTCTTTATTTGCACTGAGCAGTTTATTTACACAAGCCTGTTTACATTTTTATACTACAGGGCAGCTCACTTCTTCTGAACATGCTAAATGTACATTTATTATTTATTATTACATTTGTTTGCCTCTCTGTGCCCACATACTGTATTTTGATGCAGCTAAATTCTCAATAAAAGTGTTTTCATTTATATATTTTTTTCATAGATATATTTTCTGTTGTCATAACGGAATGAATATGAAATAATGACTAAAACGCGACCCATTAAAACTACATTACCAGCTCTACCTTCCAAGATGTTAATCTGCACAAAAATCCTGATTTATAATCGAGCCGTCATCTGATAAAATCAAATAGCCTAAACATAAGAAAGACAATAGCTGTTCTGTGATTTCGGCTATACTTGCATGTAAAATTAGAGAAGCAACATAATATCGGTTTTAAAGCAGCACTATGCAACTTTTGGCGCTCTAGCGGTTAATAAACAGAACTGCACGCATCCTGCGGAAGAACATTCTAACCGGAGCTACTTCTCTAAGTTTATGTCTATGGCGATTCACGCAGGTATGTTTTACTCCGCAGTGGTGAAGACCCGACCAGGCTACAATAGTCCAAAAATAAGCACTTATTGTAAGTGTACCGTAGTGATTCGGGATAAGACAAAAGCGGTTTGGATGATGAATTCATGATGTACTCGCTCATTATATGCATTTTGCAAATTCTGATCACAGAAAAAGTTACATGCTAAACAGAGCAGACGCAGAGAGAGAGAGAGAGAGGGGGGGAGGGGTGTGTGCACAGCGGGAAAGAGAGACCTCGCGCTTGTGCGATGGACAGTCTCAAAAACTAAATAAGGTTTGGGCCAAAACTAAAGGTTGGTCACTAGGTTCTTTTTTTAAAAAAAATTTATTAATTAATAAATAAAATAAATTTGCTAAAGGGGTCTGAAAAGTCGCTAAGTTGGCAACACTGACAGCATCTCCATCCATTTCTCCAACTACTGGTTAGGCCACGGCTCAAACAGAAAATCAATTGCGCGTTAATAAAATTAGCGCTGTTAAAATGAATTTGCATTAACGCGTTAACTTTGACAGCCCTTTTTATATATATATATATATATATATATATATATATATATATATATATATATATATATATATATATATATATACATACATACATATATATATATATATATATATATACATACATACATACATACACACACATACAATATTAGGAAGATCAGGCCCTTTCTTTCGGAACATGCAACACAACTCCTTGTTCAAGCTCTTGTTCTGTCCAGACTTGACTATTGCAATGCTCTCTTGGCAGGTCTTCCAGCCAATTCAATCAAACCTCTACAATTAATCCAAAATGCAGCTGCAAGATTAATCTTTAATGAACCGAAAAGAACGCACGTCACACCTCTGTTCATCAATTTGCACTGGCTACCAATAGTTGCTCGCATAAAATTCAAGACATTAATGTTTGCCTACAAAACCACCTCTGGCTCTGCACCCCTTTACCTAAATTCAGTACTTCATACCTATGTGCCCTCTAGAAGCTTGCGTTCTGCATGTGAACGACGCATTATTGTGCCATCCCAAAAAGGCACAAAATCACTTTCATTCACTTTTTCATTCACTGTTTCCACCTGGTGGAATGACCTGCCCAACTCAATCCGAGCAGCTGAATCCTTAGCCATCTTCAAGAAACGGCTAAAAACACCTCTTCCATCTTTATTTGACCCTCTAACTCTATCACTCTCTATTCTAATTCTATTTTATCTATTTGTCTTCTTTTTATTTAAAAAAAATAAACACACACACCCTTGACCCTCTATCAATTGCATATTTATTCTCTAACTGCTACTTTTTCTTTAAAAACTAATACTAGCTTCCATTTTTCTATTCCATCTACTTTTTTATTTTTTTAAACCCACTAGGTTTCTTTTTCTATTCTATTTTTTTTCTTAAAAAAACAAAAAAACAAACAAAAAAAAACACTTGCTATGTGTACTGCATTAGGCTAACCGAGATTTGTCATATCGCTTGCATGCTGTTGCTCTTTTGTTGGTTTTGATTGCTTCTATTGTCCTCATTTGTAAGTCACTTTGGATAAAAGCGTCTGCTAAATGACAAAGTAAATGTAAAATGGGTAAATAATTATAGATTTGCACTGTCTGTTTGCTTACGTGCATCAATCGAAGTGCAAACAGTAAAAGATCTTGAGGCAGGCGTGACATGCTCCATTACGGATTAAAATAGAGAAATATAATACAGGTCTATCTCAACAAATTAGAATGTTGTGGAAAAGTTCATTTATTTCAGTAATTCAACTCAAATTGTGAAACTCATGTATTAAATAAATTCAATGCACACAGACTGAAGTAGTTTAAGTCTTTGGTTCTTTTAAATGTGATGATTTTGGCTCACATTTAACAAAAACCCACCAACTCCACCAATCTCAACAAATTAGAACACTAAAAAAAACAATAATAATAATAATAATAATAATAATAATAATAATAATAAAAACCCTTTTTTAGTGAATTGTTGGCCTTCTGGAAAGTATGTTCATTTACTGTATATGTACTCAATACTTGGTAGGGGCTCCTTTTGCTTTAATTACAGCCTCAATTCGGCGTGGCATGGAGGTGATCAGTTTGTGGCACTGCTGAGGTGGTATGGAAGCCCAGGTTTCTTTGACAGTGGCCTTCAGCTCATCTGCATTTTTTGGTCTCTTATTTCTCATTTTCCTTTTGACAATACCCCATAGATTGTCTATGGGGTTCAGGTCTGGTGAGTTTGCTGGCCAGTCAAGCACACCAACACCATGGTCATTTAACCAACTTTTGGTGCTTTTGGCAGTGTGGGCAGGTGCCAAATCCTGCTGGAAAATGAAATCAGCATCTTTAAAAAGCTGGTCAGCAGAAGGAAGCATGAAGTGCTCCAAAATTTCTTGGTAAACGGGTGCAGTGACTTTGGTTTTCAAAAAACACAATGGACCAACACCAGCAGATGACATTGCACCCCAAATCATCACAGACTGTGGAAACTTAACATTGGACTTCAAGCAACTTGGGCTATGAGCTTCTCCACCCTTCCTCCAGACTCTAGGACCTTGGTTTCCAAATGAAATACAAAACTTGCTCTCATCTGAAAAAGAGGACTTTGGACCACTGGGCAACAGTCCAGTTCTTCTTCTCCTTAGCCCAGGTAAGACGCCTCTGACGTTGTCTGTGGTTCAGGAGTGGCTTAACAAGAGGAATACGACAACTGTAGCCAAATTCCTTGACACGTCTGTGTGTGGTGGCTCTTGATGCCTTGACCCCAGCCTCAGTCCATTCCTTGTGAAGTTCCCCAAATTCTTGAATCGATTTTGCTTGACAATCCTCATAAGGCTGCGGTTCTCCCGGTTGGTTGTGCATCTTTTACTTCCACACTTTTTCCTTCCACTTAACTTTGTTAACATGCTTTGATACAGCACTCTGTGAACAGCCAGCTTCTTTGGCAATGAATGTTTGTGGCTTACCCTCCTTGTGAAGGGTGTCAATGATTGTCTTCTGGACAACTGTCAGATCAGCAGTCTTCCCCATGATTGTGTAAGCCTAGTGAACCAAACTGAGAGACCATTTTGAAGGCTCAGGAAACCTTTGCAGGTGTTTTGAGTTGATTAGCTGATTGGCATGCCACCATATTCTAATTTGTTGAGCTAGTGAATTGGTGAACCACAATTAAAAGAACCAAAGACTTAAACTACTTCAGTCTGTGTGCATTGAATTTATTTAATACATGAATTTCACAATTTGAGTTGAATTACTGAAATAAATGAACTTTTCCACGGCATTCTAATTTATTGAGATGCACCTGTATAATATATAATGCATTTGGTTAACAGTGAATATTACTATAACGATTACCTCCATTGTTCAAAGCATTCGGCACTATCGTCTGTAAATGTTGTCACCTCCCAATACAAACCAGTGTTAATTTTGAAAGGAATTTTTGATTTAGTCAGTCTTTATCTTGAGATGAAAATGCTTAATAGTCTTAGTCACATTTTAGTCATTTGAGTCTTTCAAAGTTTTAGTCTAGTTTTAGTCGACGAAAAGTCATTGCATTTTTGTCAACATTTAGTCATTACTTTCAGTCATTACTTTTAGTCAAACTGCAGTTACCAACATTTATTTTAGTAGCTATTTTATATATAGTCTTCAAACAAAAATAGTCATTAATTTTTCTCTCTTTAGACCAAATCAGTTAAGCTCATGAGAAATTTGAATCAAGGACTGAATTTGGAAAAACTGGAATAAATGACAATTTTCAGTTTTGGGTAGAGATTCAAATTAAACTCATTTTTCAGATACAGTAGGTTTATTTATCATGTTTACATTTAACATCTTTTGTTGGTTAACATTAATGACACATAGGTATTTAATTAGGAATGCTGTCCCTTTAAGACGGAAGGCATGCGTGTAATACTGACACACATTGTTTTCACTCACCTGTTTACGTTCACTTAAGCCATAACTGACTGTATTTATGTGAGATACTCTACACGATGGACATTTGGACTGCTGTGTGTGTAATTGAGCACTAAGAACTGATCGCGCGCTGTGTGAGAACTGAAGAAGTGGAGCATGCGCAAGAAAGAGTATACCGCTATCAGCGCGATTCCGCCTGTCCTGCCTTCACTAACTTTAAGTTAATCAACAACGAATTGTGACTCCCAGGAAAAAACGTGATGTCTGGTCACCCTCTCTCTAACCTGAGGCCATTGTTTCAGATCGCTAGTTCGCGTTTTGGTAGCCTATCCGTCCACTGCGGCTGCCATACTGAGACTAGATATGCAAACGCCCCTTATCCAATCGCAATCCAATGACAGGGATGCACATTTTGAAAGACAAGACAGTCAACTTAGCTTATAGGATTTATTTTGAATGTCCGGTAGTCCTCAAATAACATTCTAGTCCTGTCTCGTCGTTAATGAAGATGCGCCATAAATTTCGCCATAGTTTTTATCATCAGATATTATTTTTAGCTCGTCAACGTCTCGTCTTCGTTGACGAAATTAACACTGATACAAACACGCCCCATAGTATAGTCCCGCCCCTGACATTGACAGGTTTCCGTGACATCGGAAATTCAAATGCAAAAGGAATTACGATTCCATCTGAGTTTTGACAGGTTACATGCACGCGACGCAGAGAGAGTGAAAATGCAGACATGATAATTTAATATTGCTATTTAAATATGACAGGCTCATAACTCGTAAGACATGGGAAAAACGGTAATGCAAGATATGCAATTGCATTTGGATTATGTCAATTTATGTGTCCACATATGTAAAACGCAACTGAAAATACAATTTGCAATTACTTTTGAATATTGTCAGGAATATCCTTCCATAAACAACATTTAGGCTATTATAAATGCCAAACCTACAAGTTTAATGCAAAACTAAAACCAGTGTTGGACTCGCATACCTATCCAATCCAAATGTTTCTATATTCATGATGCAGCCTAACATTTGGTTGCTAAACAAAATTTAAACTAGGCTTTGTACTTCACTTGTGTCCAAAGATTGATGAACAACAGCATCCTTCACATATGCGCATGTCTGGAACACCACCACAGTGGTCACATTGACCAGCACATCCCTACATACGACAGACCACTTAAATTAAGCCATTTAAATTCATTCTGTTTTTGGTTGACGCCGTTTTAGTTTTATGATGAATAGGCTGTGATTTCAAGTCAGCAATGCTAGAACTAATATGTCGCGTGTGCACGTATTTGTGTGGAATGAGCCCATGTTTTGTGTGCTTGACATTAAGTCAACTTTGGAATATTAAAGTTGCAGCCATCAGATTTAAAAAAAACAACAAAAAAAAAACCCTGTGACTTATATTCTGGAAAATACAGTATTATGACTCTGTTATTAAGGGTATAAAGGTCTTAATGTCATTCAGCAGGTAAGCACAAAACTCACCTAAGAATAGTTTTGAGACAAGCGCAGGTGACAGCTTCAGGAATGTCAGAAAATATTTGGAAAGCAATCTGACAGAGATGGAAATCTTTCTTCACCATGGCCAATGAGAGCAGTTCAGGGCACACACTACATTTCCAAAAAATAAAACAAACAAAAATAAGACAATGAGCATAGTTACATACAAAACACTAGGAGATGGGAGACAGGGACTGAGCAGGTGAGTTCAAACCTGTAGCAGAGGTAACGAGTCTCCAGCAGCTGTAGAAATACACACTGAGGGTAGAAGTTGGCATCTGTCTGGGATCTTGATACTAGATCTAATGCCACCCTGCCTACTGCCAGCTGGAGGTCAGCCTGGGGAGTCCGACGAATAAACTCACACACCTCTGCTTGTACATCCTCTACCGCACTAGTCTAGCAAAAAGCACACACTGCATGATCACAAACTAAAGAACACAATCCATCTGCAAAGGTTCTTGAATATACAGTGGGTACGGAAAGTATTCAGACCCCCTTAAATTTTTCACTCTTTGTTATATTGCAGCCATTTGCTAAAATCATTTAAGTTCATTTTTTTCCTCAATGTACACACAGCACCCCATATTGACAGAAAAACACAATTGTTGACATTTTTCCAGATTTATTAAAAAAGAAAAATTGAAATATCACATGGTCCTAAGTATTCAGACCCTTTGCTCAGTATTTAGTAGAAGCACCCTTTTGATCTAATACAGCCACGAGTCTTTTTGGGAAAGATGCAACAAGTTTTTCACACCTGGATTTGGGGATCCTCTGCCATTCCTCCTTGCAGATCCTCTCCAGTTCTGTCAGGTTGGATGGTAAACGTTGGTGGACAGCCATTTTTAGGTCTCTCCAGAGATGCTCAATTGGGTTTAAGTCAGGGCTCTGGCTGGGCCATTCAAGAACAGTCACGGAGTTGTTGTGAAGCCGCCACTCCGTTATTTTAGCTGTGTGCTTAGGGTCATTGTCTTGTTGGAAGGTAAACCTTCGGCCCAGTCTGAGGTCCTGAGCACTCTGGAGAAGGTTTTCGTCCAGGATATCCCTGTACTTGGCCGAATTCATCTTTCCCTCGATTGCAACCAGTCGTCCTGTCCCTGCAGCTGAAAAACACCCCCACAGCATGATGCTGCCACCACCTTGCTTCACTGTTGGGACTGTATTGGACAGGTGATGAGCAGTGCCTGGTTTTCTCCACACATACCGCTTAGAATTAAGGCCAAAAAGTTCCATCTTGGTCTCATCAGACCAGAGAATCTTATTTCTCACCATCTTGGAGTCCTTCAGGTGTTTTTTTAGCAAACTCCATGCGGCCTTTCATGTGTCTTGCACTGAGGAGAGGCTTCCGTCGGGCCACTCTGCCATAAAGCCCCGACTGGTGGAGGGCTGCAGTGATGGTTGACTTTCTACAACTTTCTCCCATCTCCCGACTGCATCTCTGGAGCTCAGCCACAGTGATCTTTGGGTTCTTCTTTACCTCTCTCACCAAGGCTCTTCTCCCCCGATAGCTCAGTTTGGCTGGACGGCCAGCTCTAGGAAGGGTTCTGGTCGCCCCAAACGTCTTCCATTTAAGGGTTATGGAGGCCACTGTGCTCTTAGGAACCTTAAGTGCAGCAGAAATTTTTTTGTAACCTTGGCCAGATCTGTGCCTTGCCACAATTCTGTCTCTGAGCTCTTCAGGCAGTTCCTTTGACCTCATGATTCTCATTTGCTCTGACATGCACTGTGAGCTGTAAGGTCTTATATAGACAGGTGTGTGGCTTTCCTAATCAAGTCCAACCAGTATAATCAAACACAGCTGGACTCAAATGAAGGTGTAGAACCATCTCAAGAATGATCAGAAGAAATGGACAGCACCTGAGTTAAATATATGAGTGTCACAGCAAAGGGTCTGAATACTTAGGACCATGTGATATTTCAGTTTCTTTTTTAATAAATTCTAAATTTTAAACACAATTCTGTGTTTTTCTGTCAATATGGGGTGCTGTGTGTACATTAATGAGGAAAAAAATTAACTTAAATGATTTTAGCAAATGGCTGCAATATAACAAAGAGTGAAAAATTTAAGGGTGTCTGAATACTTTCCGTACCCACTGTACATATATGCAAACTTAGCAAAAAAATTAAAAAATAAATGTCCCTTTTTCAGGATACTGCATTTTAAAGATAACTTAGTAAAATTTATATATAAAAAGGTAAAGACATATAGTTAAAGATTTACACAATGTATTCCAGAAATTAAACACAAGAAGAAAGATGCCCAGGGTCTCTGCTCATCTGCAAGCCATGGGCCAGCTGAAGGGAGGCATGAGGACTGCCTATGTGGCCATAGCAAACTGACCAATAAACTTTTATAAAAATGTAAGACACCTAAGACAGTGCAGTCCATGAGGATGAGATGCACTTTAATAATTAAATCAGATGGTCACTACACCAGATACTGACAGTTACTTTTGATTTTGATGACAGCATCTCTCATGATGCTTTGCAGACTCTGCTCTGGCTGTTAACGTTTTGTTTTGGAGGAAGGGTGGCTTTGGAGAGAGCTCTAAAGGGTGGGTAGGACCCTCTCCCCTTATATGCTGTCAAAGCTAGCTTGCTATTGCTAGTCTCTAACACTTACATTGAATGAATGAATAAAGATTCATACAAAAAATGACTGAGGCAGCCTTATACCTTAATACGTTCTGAGAGTTGATCCACTGTCAGTGCAGACTTGACATTAGAATTCTGAAAAAAAAAAAAAAAAATCATAAATGACAATAACAGATAGAACCAAAGCATTTGAAACACTGTGCACATCTATATGTACTATCAAACAATTTAAAATTACTGTTTGTTTTCAGAATCAGAATGAGCTTTATTGCCAAGTGTGTTTACACACACAAGGAATTTGTCTTGGTGTTAGAAGCTTCCAGTACAGAAAGTACAAACATAGTGTAGACAACATATAAATAAGGTAATAAAAACACTAATAATGAAGAGAATAAATTATAAATAATAGTAATAAAAATAAAAATATATAGAAAAGAAAAATGCCCATAGACAGTTATAGACGAACACAGGACAAACTCGATGGCAGAGTAGAATTGTTTCAGCAGCTCCTGTCGTCCGCAAACTTCCTTAGCTGGCGGAGGAAATACAGCCTCTGCTGGGACTTTTTCACAATAGAGTCAATGTGATTGTCCCACTTAAGGTCCTGAGAGATGGTGGTTCCCAGGACTCTACTGCAGCCACAGTGCTGTCCATGATGGTGCAAGGGGGTTCCTCCTGAAGTCTACTATCATGTCCACAGGTCGTTGTGATGGTACCAGACAGCCAGCTGCTCAACCTCCTGTCTGTAAGCAGACTCGTCTCCATCCTTGATGAGGATGAGGCCGATGCCTGTAGTGTCGTCTGCAAACTTCAGAAGCTTGACAGAGGGGTCCTTTGAAGTGCAGTCATTTGTGTAGAGAGAGAAGAGCAGTGGGGAGAGAACATCCCTGAGGGGCGCCAGTGCTGATGGTGATAGTCCTGGATGTGAGTTTGCCCAGCCTCACTAGCTGCTGCCTGTCTGTCAGGAAGCTGGTGATCCACTGACAGATGGAGGTGGGTACAGAGAGCTGTGCCAGTTTGTCTGTGAGAAGGTCAGGCATGATGGTATTGAAGGCCGGGCTGAAGTCCACAAATAAGATCCTTGCATAATTCCCAGGTTTGTCGAGGTGTTGCAGGATGTAATGCAGTCCCATATTGACAGCGTCATCCACAGACCTGTTTGCTCTGTAGGCAAACTGAAGAGGATTCAACAAGGGTCCAGTGATATTCTTCAGGTAGGCCAGGACCAGTCTCTCAAGTGACTTCATGACCACAGACGTGAGAGCGACAGGTCTGTAGTCATTAAGGCCAGTGATTTTGGGCTTTTTGGGGATGGGAATGATGGTGGAGCGTTTGAAGCAGCAGGGAACTTCGCACAGCTCCAGAGATCTGTTGAAGATGTGTGTAAAGATGGGGGCCAGTTGGTCAGCACAGACTTTTAGACAGGCAGGTGAAATATCGTCTGGGACTGAAGCTTTCCTAGATTTGTGTTTTCTGAAGACCCGGTTCACATCCTCTACACAGACCTTAAGCGCTGGTAGAAAGGGGGGGGGAATTTTGGGGGGGTTGCAGGGGGGTAGGTGAATGTGTGAAGTGCAGATCAGAGCGGGTGCTGGATGTCAGTCTGGCCTTTTCAAATCGACAGTAAAACACATTCAGATCGTCAGCCAGTTGTTGATTCTCCACAGACTGTGGGGGTGGTGTCTTGTACTTGGTGATGTTCCTCAGACCAGTCCAAACTGACGCCGGATTGTTGGCTGAAAGCTCTCTTCTCAGCTTTTTAGAGTAGTTCTTTTTAGCCACTCTGATCTCCTTTGTTAGTCTGTTCCTGGCCTGGTTATACAAGATTTTATCCCCACTTCTGTAAGCATCCTCTTTGGCATGACGAAGCTGTTTGAGTTTCCCAGTAAACCACGGTTTATCACTATTGAATGATAAGAATGTCCAGGTGGGGATGCACATATCCTCACAGAAACTGATATATGAAGTTACAGTCTCTGTAAGCTCGTCCAGATCGGTGGCAGCAGCTTCAAAAACACTCCAATCAGTATAGTCGAAGCGGGCTTGTAAATCCTGCTCTGCTTCATTAGTCCATCTTTTAACAGTTCTTATTACAGGTTTAGCTGATTTCAGTTTTTGCCTGTAGGTTGGTATAAGATGAATCAGAGAGCCCCAAAGCTGCCCGTGGGACAGAGTGATATTCATCCTTTATTGTGGTGTAACAGTGATCCAATATATTACTGTTCCTGGTGGGACATGTAACGTGCTGTCTGTATTTTGGCAGTTCGCGGGAGAGATTTGCTTTATTAAAATCTCCAAGAATGATTAAAAGAGAGTCCGGGTGTTGTTGCTCCATTTCAGATATTTGTTCAGCCAGTTGCTGCATCGCAGCGCTCACGCACGCGCATGTCTGGAGGAACGTACACATTCACGAGAATGAAAGAGGAAAACTCCTGCGGTGAGTAGAACAGTTTACAGTTTATGAAGAGCGCCTCTAAATTAGAAGAGCACATCTTCAGAGTTGTTATGTCTGAACACCACCCTTCATTTATGTAAAAACATAGTCCAACACCTCTTGTTTTCCCCGTTAACTCCGTGATGCGATCCGTTCTGAACAGCTGGTAGCCCGGCAAATGAAGCGCGTTGTCCGGAATGGCTTCACTCAGCCAGGTTTCAGTGAAACACAATGCAGCAGAGTTTGAAAAGTCCTTGTTTGTGCGGGTGAGAAGTAGTTCATCCGTTTTGTTAGGAAGGGATCGGAGATTCGCTAGATGGATACTAGGGAGCGCTGTTCGGAAGCCGCGTTCACAGAGCTTAACCAGCGCGCTTCCCTCTTTTCCATCTGAGCGTGTGTTTGACTAGTACCGCTGCCCCTCTGACTAGAACATCCAACAAAGCGTCTGAATAATCAAAAACCGGAAAAAAAAGTCCGGAAAAAAAAGTCCGGAAAAAAAAGTCCGGTGTGTGTTGCTTTATGTCCAGTAGTTCGTCTCTGGTATAACTGATAGTAAGAGAATGACTAAACACAGAACAAACAAACAAAAACAGTAAAAGAATGGGAGCGTTCCACAAAACTGCAGCCATACGCGGCGCCATCTTTTAGCAGTTGTTTGGTTTTCACCTTGAAAATAGTTAAAGAAGCTGGCATGGCATAAAAATAACAGTTGAGTTAATTTAGAAACTAGAAAATATTTAAAATTAATTTCTTGTAAAAACTCCACATAATTTTGGATTAACCTGATTAAAAACATATTCAAGGGTACCAACAGAATATATTTCTACTCAGACGAGTAGAATTATTCAACCCAATAAAATATATTTGACAAAGATAAGCTCTCTGACATGTACATATAAAAAGGTTTTCAACTGAAAGAATGAACACACATGCTTGAATCATAAACTGATCATGCAGTACATTTGAATGTTTCCTGCATACTACTAAATTAATAGTGCCACAGCCTAAAAAATAAAAAGAAAAAAAAAAACAATTCAAAATACACATTTTACATTAAGTAAAACAATGTTTTTTGTTTGGCACAAGGGTCTGCAACTTTCAGCATAGTTTTTTCCCCATTTAAAATCTGGCCCATAGTCCCAAATACAGTATACTTTTATATACATTGTAAGAAGTTGATGTTATGTTAAATTTAAAAGCTATTTAAAAGTTAATTGAAATCTGATGACCTATGTTATCCCAACATTACATTTGTTTTAAACCTTTCAAAATCCTACAAAGTTTATTTTCAATTTCAATACAAGATTTCCAATGTGACCCTATCAAACTTTATTTGTAGGGGTGGGAATCTTTAGACAGCTCACGATCCAATCCCAATTCTGGGAATCGCTATCAATATTTATAATGAATCTTGATCTACATATTTTTTATTTATTTTTTTTTTTTTTTAAGGCTGCCCCTGACTAAAGATTTTTCTTGTCAACTAGTATTGATTCATTTATTAGTCCACTAATTGCATGTTTATATTTGCGGAGCCTTTAATATGTAGCCTATTCTACACTCAAGCGTACACAAATCTTACCACAAACCACCCGCAAAATGGGCCTCACTCATGAAACTTGCATAAATATATGAGTAAATTCTGAGTAATTCGCACGTAAAACAGACCTTCCCGAAAACTCTCCTCCGGATTCACAAACACTTCGTAAGCTTCCGATTTGATAGTTAAATGTGTATGTTAATGAATTCCGATCATACGTAAATACAGCGCTCATGCACGCTCATTCACAATTAGCATAATCCCCGTCTATGAATTACAGCAACGCAAATTGCGTGTCCAGGAAAACAGTGGAATATTCTGGTCTACTTTCTCAGGTTTGGTTTGGTTGGTATATTGCATAAATGCAAAAAAGACTAATAGGCCATATACCTAACAATAGATATTCATCAACGTATGTCCACCAAAGAGTTTTTAGCAAGCTGAAAAAATGTCAGGCGCTCTTCTTAAAATGACCAGCTGGTGGCGTTTGAGAACACTTTGGTGGCACAGCGTTTTTACAGCTGAGACGCTTTGGTTGCTATGATTTGGAATATCCGCCCCTCCTCTATTTACGGTTGGGTAAAGAGTGACAGTGAGCGCTGCATTTTACAGTTATCAACTCAGCTACAAAACAAAAAGAAGAAAAAAAAAAAAGTCACAGTTTGCCAAAAAGAACACAATGTTTTACGCACCATTTACACATGGTAGGGAGCAGGTGTACATTTCTTTCATACGACCTAACATTTTGAAAATATGAACATTTTCATGAATTTGAAAGTTTACGTCAGAACGCCTTTACGAACGATTTACACAAATTCGTTCTGCTTGTGTTTCATGAATGAGGCCCAATATATCGAAAAAAAAATAGCAAGGTGATAGTTTAATTATTAATGAACTATATCAGTCAGCGTCAGATGCAAAGATGAAGTTGACAATGCCGACTCACCATCTATGCAGTACAGTGGATGCACCTTTAGAAAGAAAACCACCTTTAGTAAGGATTTCATGATAAAAGTTTTTGTTTTCAATTTGAATTGGTTCACTTAAAAGTAGACATTTCAAGCTTTGCATAAATATATTTCTCATGTCTGTAGGCAAGCAGCCTATACGCTGAGTTTCAGGTCATATTTGTGACACGCTCCAGTTCACAGAGACGGCAGAAAATGCATTGTTTGTTTTCTTTATTTTACAAAGGCACAATGTTTTGTTGATATTGTGATTGCACAAATAAAAGTAGACCCTTTACAGTTTTGAACGATGTATTACTCTTATCTGCATAAGCAAAGTATTTTGGCTTTCTGTATAAGGGCACACTTCGGCTTGCAGTATGAACGAAAGAAACATTATATGTGTGTTTATAGCCCTCAATAATGTTCACACTACCCTATTTTGGGTAAAAATAGAGGAAAAAAACACTTCTCTATAAAGAAATTTGAAGTAAACATAAGAATCCATGTGTTTTTCTACAGTGTACATGATTTTTCTCAGTGGATACCTAATAGGCTCATATTTCATAAAGATAGACTCGATTTTGGATTTTTAATACCTCATGACAAAAAGAAAATACTCTCATAGATATTTATCACAATAATATATTATAACAAAACCTTAAACCTTTCTAATAATTTATAGATATAAGCAGCCTGCATATTAACAGGTCACCCTGCATTGGTCCGTAAAATAGTGTTCTGATAAATGATTAATATCATCTAACAATTATATATTTGCTCCTAAATAATAAATAAATAAATAAAAATATATTTTTTTTAAATGTTATTTTTAATGTAATCGAGTTAATAAAATAGTAAGATTTCTTATTTTGTGGGGTTTATGTTAGTATTTTTATTTAGTACAAATAATAATCATAATTATTATTCATGACATCATACTAATGCTATTTCATGCATTCTGAAATGACGTCATGAAGGGCAGAATTCCTTGTATGGCCACTTCTCCCAAGAGTGTGTGCAAATGTCAACTAGAGCGAGAGCACGCCCATCAACGTTGTCGGCAGCATCGGATTTGTACATCGTTTGATATTGAAAGATGGAGCAGTCCCAGCAATAAAAGATCCCAGTTCCGATTCGGATCCGCAGGCGGTAAGTAACACTGCATTAAATTTCTGTGTTTTATTGCCAATCGGCACACAAGTGTTTGTGACACTTTATCTCCGCCCACGGCATGCCTCCAGGAGCTCAGTTGTTTTCAGGGGGAGATAAGTAATGCTGTATCTTTCTTTTATAAATATGATAAACATAAAGACTCTTCGGATATATGACAGATGCAATACTACTCTAAAGGTACTCAAGGTTAACATGAGATGGGGGCGAAACGGTGTTATGGCCCCTTTTTTTGTACTTATCTAGGTCACCTGCTCATGTTGTGCAGTGGTTGTGTGAATGGTCTGCCTGGTCTACATGCTTCTGCTGACAAGTACAGTGTAATTCTCATACTTTAAGGGTAGCTCCAAATAGGCTGTGCAACTGTGAGGAAGAATTCTCTCAAAATGTAGATCTTAATGCAGATGACAGGGATAAATACATACACTCTCTCACTACTGGTCTGGTGCCAGTGATTATCCTCTTTACCCATTCCTTAAGTTGCTGACCCCTGTATAAACATTTAGTTTGAATTTACATTGTGATCTCTCACATTGACTCTGACACATTTGGTAGACACTTACAGTGCCCTCCAAAAGTATTGGAACAGTAAAGACAAAATTGCTCTGTTGGCTGTGGAGTCAAGACATTTACAAATATGATTAAAAGATGAATATGAGACAAAACTACAGAATGACACATTTTATTATTGGGTGATTCAACACACGTTTTACCAGCTAAGAAGTTCAGCACTTTTAGAGTTTCATCCCTCTATCTGATGTGAGCATAAGTATTGGAACAGTTGCCTCACAGGTCTTTCTAAGTGATCAGCTGTGTACTGTTGCATTCATTCTTCAGATATTAAAAGCAGGGAATGTGTCGTATCAGTTATATCCATTACTTCTGCATTCTGAATCTTGCATTCAATGATGACACACAAACCAGGATGAAGATGAGGGAGCTGACTTTGAGAGAAAAGCAAGCAATTTGGATGCTAAAAGAAAAGAGGAAGTCAATTAGAGCTATAGCAAAAACAAAGGGCATGGAGAAATCAAGAGTTTGGAAACCACCAGCGACACCAGCAACCAACAACTACCTGATCGGCTGAGAAAACAGCAGTAGTTGATGATAGACAAATCATAAAAGCTGTGAAAATGAACCCTAGACGTGTCTGTAAAATCACCAACAACTTCCAGAAAGCTGGGGTGATGCTCTGACAATCTACTGTCCTCAGGAGACTCTGACACAGAATTACAGATGCTACACAGCAAGATGCAAACCTCTGACCAGCACCAAAAATAGAAAGGCAAGATTAGAGTTAGCAAAAAAGCACAAAGGTGAGCCAAAGAGTTTTAGAACTGTGTTTATGGACCGATGAGACAAAGATGACCCTTTATCTAAGTGATGGGAAAGCAAAAATGTGGAGAAAAAAAGGGAACTGGAAAAGATCCCAAGCATACAGCCTCATCTGTAAAGCATGGTGGAGGTGGTGTCATGGCATGGGCATGTATGGCTGTCTCTGGAACAGGCCCTCTCAACTTTACTGATGACTTAATGTATGATGACAGTAGCAGAATGCATTTGGAAGGGTACAAAACCATCTTGCCTACCAATATTCAAGAAAATGCCACCAGATTCATTGGGAAGTGCTTCATATTGCATCAGGACAATGACCCAAAACACCCTGCCAGTTCAGTCAAGAAATTTATAAGGGCAAAGAAATGGAAAGTCTTAGATTGCCCAAGTCAATCTCCAGATTTAAATCCGATTGAACATGAATTTCACCAGCTGAAGAGGAGAGTAAAGGCAGAAACTCCCCAAAACAAGCAACAATTGGAATTGGCTGCATTAAAGGCTGGGAAAAGTATTTCAAAGGATGAGACCAAGAGTCTGGTAATGTCTATGGGTCAAAGACTCACTGCTGTGATTGTGCGCAAGCGATCTGCAACTAAATAATAGCTTTTAATCTTTTATATCTGCCTTATGTTCAACTGTCCCAATAATTATGCTCACATCAAATAGTGGGATGAACTCTAAGTGTTCTTTTTATTTGGTAAAACGTGTGTGTTGAAACAGCTAATAATAAAATGTGACATTCTGTAGTTTTGTCTCATATTCATCTTTTAATCATATTTGCAAATGTCTTGACTCTACAGCCAACAAAGCAATTTTTTCTTTACTGTTCCAATACTTTTGGAGGGCACTGTATATCTAAAGAGACTTTGAATGCATTCAAGGTAAACTTTTTTTTTTTAATCAGTTGTTGCTTTCACTGGTAATTAAATCCATGAATTTGGCATTGGATGAACATCCCCAATGTAAAATCAGAACTCTGTAAGAAAAACTAATATAACTGACAAGTCTCTTACATTTCTGGTTGACATTCTGCTCTTGATTTCTGTTGTCTGCGTGACATCACTATAAGTCTGGGCAGTCCAGGAAGACACAAAGTTGCGTGATTTGGATTCTGCTAAATATAAGGCAAAAGGTCATTTGACATGTTTTCATATATGTGACCCTGGACCACAAAACCAGTCTTAATTGTCAATTGAGATTTATACATATCTGAAAGCTGAATAAATAAGCTTTCCATTGATGTATGGTTTGTTAGGATCGGACAATATTTGGCCGAGATACAACTATTTGAAAATCTGGAATCTGAGGGTGCAAAAAAGTCAAAATATTGAGAAAATCACCTTTAAAGTTGTCCAAATTAAGTTCTTAGCAAAGCATATTGCTAATCAAAAATGAAGTTTTGATATATTTACGGTAAGAAATGTACAAAATATCTTCATGGAACATGATCTTTACTTAATATCCTAATGATTTTTGGCATAATTTATTTTTTTTTATAATTTTGACCCACACAACGTATTTTTGGCTATTGCTACAAATATACCCCAGCGACTTAAGACTGATTTTGTGGTCCAGGGTCACATATGTCGCTCTAGAAAAGTATAGGGCAGATGTTCCATATTTTAACAGAAAATTCTTTACCATTCTGACTTGTCTGCTTCAGCTTTCCCAGGGCAGCTGCGAGAGATGACTTCTGGCACTCAAAAGGAATTACTGACAGCATCTTCCCATGAGGGACGTACAGCTTCCCAGAATAACACCACAACTATATTCAGGAGAAATTATGTGTTTGTCTCACTGCAGGATTAAACTTTAAAGTATTTTCATGAAAGCTTTAAAAAGAAAAAAAAAAAAAAAATATATATATATATATATATATATATATATATATATATATATATATATATATATATATATATATATATATATATATATATATACATACACACACACACACACACACACACATACGTACAAACACACACATATAAAATAATAACAGTAATAAAATAGTAATAATCACACCTGACTATAGATCCTTCCTGCCATTTCTTTACTAGCTTGAAGATTTTGAAAATGTGTGTTCCAGATGCAAAGGTAATCTACGGATGACAACAACTCAATGATCATTGCACCAGTCAGATACAGAGTCATAAAAGAGGGAAAGAGGTGGGGGTGGAGGGAAGTTAAAAAAGACACAATGTCATTCATGAGAACGTGAAGAGTAGGGTAGAAGAGTAAGCTTGTGAAAGTCTTACATCACACTAGCTCACATTTGTTAATATGTTATTACTTCATATAGTATATTATTAGTTGGGGGGGACTACACAAGGCAACATCAAAGCTTTTTTTGTGTTTACTGCAGATGTGTAAAATCTCATAAATTTGGAAAGACGGTTGGCACACAATGGATTTTCAAAAGTACATTGTAAGTGACCCAAGCTCACAGACCTTGCAGAGATGGAGTTTGTATGGAGCAGCATTTACTACAAAATGAGCTGCTCGGAGACTGAAAACACCAGGTCATAAGCTGCTCGTTTTTAAAAGAGCACAGTGCCACATTTCACGCATCAGACAAGATAATTAAATCACAGCCTTTGCAATGTGCTAAAATCACACTAAGCCATATCACACTCTTACAACCTTGCATTATTACAATTTATATATTTTTTTTAAAAAGGATTTTACCAGCCAATTGGTAAGTTTCATATACTCGCCAATGCACATGCACCTTTGTCTGTCATACTAAGATACATCATGCAGTGACTGCATGGACTCAAGGCATTTTTTTTTAATTATTTTGTGCAAAATAAGTGGCATAATTGATAATGTCAGCTTGCATATTGTTAAAACAACAGTCAAGATACATATTGTCTGCAATAATGCTGCACACCCCTAGTGAAGAGAATTACTAGAATTATTATGGATTATTAGGTTTAAAGATGAAACCTTTACAAGCTCCAGTAGAAGGGTGGGGGAATCCAACCACAGCTACATGAGCCTCATCAAGCACAACAACAGCACCAGACATCAGTGTTTCTTCCCCAAGAGGAAGACTGAGACATAGGGAGCGAGATAGAGCCTGGACACCTTCAGCTCCTGTAGATGATCTTCTGAGTGGCAACACACTCTCATACACACTACCATTCAAATCTGAAATAATGCAGAGTAATTGGGTTGTTAGTAATACAAAATTGTCATTTAGGTCAGATGATAAAACAAATAAAAAGAGACTTACACAAGTACAACAGGTGTATGTTACTACCCCTGCATGTGGCAGAGAAGCTTATAGGTGCAGAGAGACCAGGTTCAGTCTCAAATCTGTATTTCACAAGAGTGTTGGGATTAAATCTCTGAACGTACAGGCAGTGCTCTCCTTTCTGTGGATATATATATATAAAAGTTTAGAGCTCATTTAATATGTTCCTTTCATTATGCACTGATAAAACAAAGATCCACCAAGATTTAAAGAGACTTCAGAAAAAAATAACCTGTTCTGTGCTGAACAAAACAACAAGCTGGTGCTCTGCCTTAACGATAGTGCTCCACCTGTGAAAGGGATTAAACAAGAATCTTACACTTAATTTAAACAGGTCTTGACATAAATGAGCGCTTAACATTAAGTGAGCTAATGCAGTATTAAAATTGTTAGCATTAGCTTCAAAACAACACACTGCACAAACCATGCCACTATTAAAATTTGTCTTACCCTGATTCACTATGGTATGTCTAAAATTTATTTGCAAATTAAGCCCATTCAATAGGCTAGTACTTTGAGGAAACTATTAAAAATATTCCACAGAATGAATAGTCTTATTTTATTTGTTATATGTCATTTCCATATACATGACAACTTGATAATTATTCATTGAATTTCAGTTCATCTTTGAGACATGCAGAGTCTCGCAGAGACGGCTGAAAGCACACCGTTTATTATTAATTTTATTTTACAAAAGCACAAGATTTCGTTTTTATTGTGAGTGTACACAAATAAAAGTAGACCATTTATAATTTATAATGATGTCTTGCACTAATCTGTATGGCCAAAAATGAAGGAGTAGGCTATTTTAAGTTGTTTCCGCTGTCATGAGCAAAAAATCCATCAGAACGCGCCGGTGCGTTCATAGGCCAGAGGGTTAAAGAAAGCGTAGCCTATTTAGTTTCATAGGCCTATTTATATTTAAATATTAGCCAATAGTAAATAAATAAATAATTTTTTTTTTTTTTGTTTAGTTTTGTTTTTCATCTATATGTCGGAAGATATGGAGTGGGTCAGACATGATTTTGACCACTTCATTGAGTTTTGTTTTGTAGAAAGCCTTTCTTTGAAGTGAATATCGTTTTGTATAAATTGTATCTTAATCAATGTTTCATCAACCAATTGTCTGGATTTAATAAACTGGAAGAAAACCAAGAACGTCGGCTGTGGAATGGATTGTAACAAACGAACCCACCATTTTTCCACGGGCTTTATTGTATCTAAGGCCGTGTCTACACCTAGAGAACCCATTATAATCAGTTGATGCTGTGACTGTCCACACGGGAAGTGGCGCGACCCAAGAAATCTTCTACAGTAACTGATGCCTCGTTCTATCCCGAATCTTTGAAATATGCATTGTATTTTAAGCATTTGTAACCTGTTGTGCATGTAAAAGTAGGAAATATGACTGTGAAGGGAATTTGTAGTCGTGTTTCAAATGCATTGATCTACCCTATACGGCTTGCGTTGACTCGACCGTGTTCTGAACTGGGCTGCGTTTCTCGATAGCGATTGATCTTAGCGCTTAAGAGCGTTTTCTACGAATCATTTTATAAACGTTTGTTTCCCAAAAATGCAATTAACACAATCGCACGTAGCTCTGCTTTAAGTACTTAGGAGTCGCTATCTAGTGCTGAAATGTCAGTTTATAGAATGGCTCGTAATTGTAGTACATGCTCGTTTATTGAAATTTTAACCTAATGCTGCATTCCAGACAGCTCGGATATGATATTTGAACGCCTGAATTTCGTTTTTTACGTCTGAATTTCGTTTTTTAAAATGGGGGGGGGGGTGTTAATTTAATTAGCAGAATTAAATTAACACATCGGGGCTAAATTAATCATCTTCATTTATTTATGTCTACAGATTTTAATGTATGGTGGTTTTCAAAACAGCTTAACAAAATTTGTCATGCTCTCCTCCAAATTGACATTAAGAACTGCATTAAAACTATTTAGAAATGCCTTTCAGAATCAGTGTATTTCATATATTCCAGTTTCAGTTCAATTTCTTGTATTTTGTATAAAAAAATATTTTTCATGGTGTATTTTTATATATATATATATATATATATATATATATATATATATATATATATATATATATATAAAAAACAAAAAAAACAAAAAAAAAAATATAATAATAATATATATATATATTTTTTTTATTTATTTATTTTTTTTTGAGTTTATATATATATATTCAGCTCGAAGAGCTCTCTCGAACGCCACCCTTTGCGCCTCGGTAGCCCCCTGGGATCGCCAGATCGGTCGGCACCCGACCGCGAATTTAACCGCCTGTAACTCCCGGACCCGGCGGCTATCGACGCGGGGGTGGTCTCATTCGAAAAGGGGGCCTCGAGACGTACACTCGATTCGGCGTTCAAGAGGGTTCCTCAAGCTGAAGGGATCCCCCGAATTTGATGCGGATCCGCCGTGCTGTTACAGAGATATGGCCGTTCAAAGTTTCAATGGTATTCCATACACTTCAGCTTTAAAGCGTTTCATCCAGGTCCCCAGTAGCAATGGGCGCGCTCTGCTGGACAAACTATGTAATTACACCATATACAAGCATTTTATCTGCGTTTTATGTTCTGTAAAAAAAAAAAAAAAAAATAATTCATATCGGTGGCATATTCGCTGATACAGATATATCTGCGATAGGCTCATAACGGCCGATAAAATCGGCAAAACGATAAACCTGTCGGGCTCTAATATCCGTACTTCAAATGTCACAAAAATTTGTTTGTAAACACTTTGTCAAGAAAAGGGGCTTTAACGCAAATAAATGTGGTGTCACATGACAGAATTAGTCTATAGACAGCGTCCGTGGTGCTGCTAACGTTAAAGCACCATTCCCCTGTAGTTCAAAAGTGTATTAAATCATACTCATATTATTAAATTGTATCTAAAATTATTTTATATATGGTAAAAAAAAGACGAGTTACCTCTCAAACATACTTAGGCCTACAGTCATGGCCAAAAATATCAGCACCCTTGGTAAATATGATCAAAGGCGGCTGTGAAAATTAATCTGCATTGTTAATCCTTTTGATCTGTTATTTTATTAAAAAAAAAAAAAATCACAAAAATCTAACCTTTCATTGGATAATAAGAATTTAAAATGGGGGGGAAATATCATTATGAAATAAATGTTTTTCTCTAATACACATTGGCCACAATTAACGGCACCCTTTTATTCAATATTTTTTGAAACCTTCATTTGCCAGTTTAACAGCTCTAAATTTTCTCTTATAATGCCTGATGAGGTCAGAGAACACCTGACAAGAGATCAGAGACCATTCCTTCATCCAGAATCACTCCAGACCCTTTAGATTCCAAGCTCCATGTTGGTGCTTCTTCTCTTCAGTTCACCTAACTCATTTTCTATAGGGTTCAGGTCAGAGGACTGGAATGGCCATAACAGAAGCTTGGTTTTGTGCTCAGTGACCCATTTTTGTGTTGTTTTTGAGGTTTGTGTTTGGATTATTGTATGGTTGGAAGATCCAAACATGGCCCATTATAAGATTTCTAACAGAGTCAGTCACTTATTGATTATTTATCTGTTGGTATTTGATAGAATCATGATTCCATGTGTCTAAACAAGATGTCCAGGACCTCCAGCAGAAATATAGGCCCACAACATCAAAAATACAGCAGTATATTTCATTGTACACATGGGGTACTTTTTATCTCTGTGTTCACCAACCCCATCTTGAGTGTTTGCTGCTAAAAAGCTCATTTTTTAGTTTCATCTGACCATAGAAGCCAGTCCCATTTGAAGTTCCAGTCGTGTCTGATAACTGAATATGCTGGAGTTTGTTTTTGGATGAGCTAGGATAATTTTTCTTGAAACCCTCCCAAACAACATGTGGTGATGTAGGTGCTGTTTTACAATTATTATTATTATTATTTTTTTTAAGGTTTTCTGACCCCGAGACTCAATTATTTTCTGCAATTCTCCAACTTTGGTCCTTGGAGAGTCTTTATCCACTCAAACTCTCCTTCTCACCGTGCATTAGGACGATACAGACACACGTCCTCCTCCAGGCAGTTTCGTAACATTTTATGCTGATTGGAAATTCTTAATTATTGCCCTGATGGTGGAAATGGGAATTTTCACTGCTCTAGCTCTTTTCTTAAAGTCACTTTCTAATTTGTGAAGCTCAATTATCTTTTGCTGCACATCAGAAATATATTCGTTTTTTTTCATTGTGATGGATGATTAAGGGAATTTGGGCTTTGTTTTCCCTCCTATTTATATTTCTGTGAAACAGGAAGCCATGGCTGGATAATTTCATGTTCATAATCACCCTGGAGTGCTCAAAATTGTGAATATGAATGGGAATATACTTCAGAGATATTTTACTCATAAGAATTTCTAGGGCTGCCAATAATTGTGTCCAACGTGTATTTGAGAAAAACATTTATTTCATAAAGATATTTCCCCCCCATTTTAAATTCTTATCCAATGAAAGGTTAGATTTTTGTGATTTTTTAAAATAAAAGATCAAAAGGATTAAAAATGCAGATTAATTTTCACAGCCTTCTTTGGTCATATTTACCAAGTGTGCCGATATTTTTGGCCATGACTATCTTAATTTGATGTTCCTTTAGTAGACTACGTTTACATTGTTTCTTATAGTGCACTGCTCACTTTAAATAACCTGTAGTCCGTGCAGTTCAGCGTGACCATACCCCCGTGATATTATGCCAAGCACATTTTCTTTTGGGTGGATATTGGAACGCGTTTTGGCTTGTTAGTAGATTCTTATATTTTTATTCTTGTTCTGTTCTACTGTTAAATTTAAAGGATTTGTTGTGGAGTGAAGGGAACTAAAATAGCATGGTTTTTCAATATGTTTGGCTAACTGTATTTTTATTCGTGTTCTGTTCTACTGTTAAATTTAAAGGATTTGTTGTGGAGTGAGGGGAAATAAAATAGCAACTGTATTTTATTATGATAATGAACAGGCTGCATTGGTCGAGTTAGTAATGCTTAACTGTGCGTGCGAGGCAACGGCACGATCAATTGATTTTTTTTTTCCTTAAAGTGGAAACAACTTACAATACTCCATTTGTGGTCATATGAGAGTAAGACATTATTCAAAACTATTCTAAATACTTCTTTTATTTGTGTACATTCACAATAAAAACAAAACATTGTGCTTTTGTCAAATACAGGAAAAAAACAGGATGCCGCTTTCTCAATAGCACATCACAAAAATAAGCCGAAATTCTGCATTTAGACTGCTAATTGTTGCACAGTTTTTTTCTTTTGTTTTGTTAATTTATTATTTAGAAAAATATATTTCGCATACAGGCCTATTTATTTCTTTTATATATAGCTTTATTATGTTTTTCTCCATTCGCAGAAGCGTTGCAGGTGCGTAACGTGACTATGTGAATCCTCACGTTCATGTTGCGTGTATAAAATTAATCCCTGGAAAACAAATTTAGGTATTTTTAATGGGTCCCAGTCACGTATCAATTAAAATTTCATTTAATTGTAATTTCACAATCTTGTCGGTTGTCGGTTAGGATAAATAAAATAACCAAAATGAACATTTCCTAATAAAAGTTAATCAGAAAAATAATGATAGGCTAATACAACTGCACGTTTATGAATATTGCTTGATGATCAAGTATCTAAATAGTAAAGCCCGACCGATATATCGTTTTGCCGATTTTATCGGCCGATATGAGCCTGTCGCAGATATATCGGTATCGGCGAATATGCTGCCAATATGCCACTGATATAAACCTTTTTTTACAGAACATAAAACACAGATAAAATGTTTGCAAATGGTGTAATTACATAGTTTGTCCAGCAGAGCGTGCTCCATTTTTTGCTACTGGCGACCTGGATGAAATGCTTTAAAGCTTAAGTGTATGGAATACCATTGAAAATTTGAAAGGCCATATCTCTGTAACAGCATGGCGGATCCGCATCAAATTCGGGGGATCCGTTCAGCTCGAGGAACCCTCTCAAACGCCGAATCAAGTGTATGTCTCGAGGCCCCCTTTCGAATGAGACCACCCCTGCGTCGATAGCCCCTGGGGTCCGGGAGTTACAGGCGGTTAAATTCGCGGTTGGGCGCCGACAGATCTGGTGATCCTGGGGGGCTACCGAGGCACGGAGGGTGGCGTTTCAGAGGGCTCCTCGAGCTGAAGGGATCCCTCGAATTTGGTGGAGATCCGCCGCCGCATTCGCGAGATAATGACATCAGCCAACACTTTAACTTCAGTAAAGAGGTCTCTTGTTCAGGCTGCAGCATTCAAGCGTCGTCTTATTCGACCGTAAGTGCCCTGCGAAGTGGACTTCACATGATATTCCGCCATGATTCCAGTTCCAAGGGAACGTACACGTTACATTCAAAGGGCATTACAGTGCGCGAGATGTGAATTTAAATTGTATTTATTTACAGTGGTATATTATGTCACTTCTCTAGTAAGTTTCGTCTGTGTGTGAAGGGAGTAGCGCAAATCTGTGAATGAATGTTCTGAAGTGAAATAAACTTCAACGGAATAAAGTTGAATAGAATTGAATTGAAATAAAGTTAAATAAACTTCACCTTTACTGTTCAGTGCACTGATGTCAGCCTCATTTTGGATAATAAAGTTTGTTAAATTGTTAAATGCCCTGCCTCCATTACATATCTTTGTCACGTCATAAGTGTTTGATGACCAAATTTGTGTGATCATTGCAGTAAATGTGTTTATGTATAAACTATAGTATTCTCTCTATATATATATATATATATATATATATATATATATATATATATATATATATATATATATATATATATATATATATATATATATATATATATATAGTACTATAGTATTCTATATATAGCCGATATATCCATATCGTTTTTTGTTTACGCCCTAATATCGGTATCGGCCCCCCAAAAAACCCATATCGGTCGGGCTCTACTAATTAGTCTATAACAAAGCACCAAAAAAAAAAAAAAAAACAACAAATCATGACATTTGTTGAAAATAATTTTATGCAGGCCTATACAATTTAATAATAGGCTATATAATAAAGTTTTTGTTTAAATGGATGAAGAACAGGCTACTATAGCCTATATAATTTAAGCAATAGGTGAAATTATATATGAAAATAGCTCGAGAGCAATTTTTCTAATCTTACGTGACAATTTTTTTTTTTTTTTTTTTAGGGATGACGTCATCACGCACACCATTTTATCGGTAAAAGGGCAGTTGGATGGAAATAGGCTGTAGACAGCAAATTTCGCAGTTATTTTTACGCCTATTCTCTTTGTCGATAACAAAACAGCGCAAAAACTGGATGGAAACTTGGCTAGTGTTTACTCAGATAGTTTAAAGGTTACATATCATGAAAATCTGACTTTTCCAGGTTTTAAGCGCTATAATCAGGTCCCCGGTGCATCTACCAACCAAGGAAACGTGAAAAAGACTAACCCAGTAACTTTGTTTTGGTAAGGCTTTTTCTGCAAGTGTCTGAAAAAACGAGCGCATCTGATCTCGCTCCCCTAGTGAGGCTGCAAAGGGATCTCATTATAATATCACTGCCCCTTAATCTGTAAGTTTCCACCCACGGCGCCGTCATTTTGATTTTGCAAGCGACAACGGTGTACCAGCTCTAATGCCATGGCGAAAGCTTGAGCAAAGCATGCTAACTGCTCTGTCTTTGGCTGCACAGACGATCACAGAACACTGTTTACAGTCGCAGCCTCAGAGGAGACAACAGAGCAGTGGATTTATTGATTTATTTACTGTATATTGCTACTGCCACACAGATCTAAAATAAACATGCGACTTATTTCCCAGCTGTTTACCTTCACAGACATAACCGACTGCTTTTGTAACTTATGCGTGTTTTTAACGTAAACGTTTGTGAATGAGAACATGTTTTTTTGTGCTTCGGATGTGTGCACTCAGAAAACTGTATATCACAAGTTTAAACTAATATGGTTTAAAACGCATGATTTCAGCGTGATAAACATGTTAATCAGAACCAAAACAGATGTTTTCAGCAGGTATGAGCTGTAATAATGGAGCTCTCTTCTGGAAAAGGGGACGGGGAGCAGCAGCTCATTTGCATTTAAAGACACATGCTCTAATATAGAGTGTTTCTGCTTCTACTCAAAATAGGCATTTTCAAAATGATATAATAAATGACCTGTGGGGTATTTTGAGCTGAAACTTCAGTTACATTCTGGGGCTCGCAAAATCGCTAGACCGACATCCCGGGGCTATTGTGTTTTCCAATCGGGCTACCAAAATGTATCACCGCCCTGCCCGACGGGCTACCTTAAATACAAGGTTCCCACGGGTCCTTAAAAACTCTTCAATTTAGTTGTATCAAACTTAAGGCCATAAAAAGTTTTAAATAAAGTTAAATGGTATAAGAAATGTCTTAACTATAATTTCAAAAGGTCTTACAGTTGGGGACGGAAAGACAAGAATGGCGATATTGCTGGATTAAATTTCAAAAAGCAATGATGCAATTGAATAAATAGGAGCGCTGCACGTTTCAAGTCAAAACGCGGCGCAGATGTCTTTATGCGAATGTTATCTGAAGGGAACCGACTGTCCTCAGAAATGTGTCGTTGGCATTTTTATTTCATCTTACCTATAATGGCTGATAAAGAAGCGTTTATGAGCGCGGACGGTGCTGCTTTGCGTACAGCCGCTAACAGGGAGCTATATTAACAACCGCTATATTAAGCCGCTCCTAAAGCGCCACCTCGTGGCAGAGAATGAATTTGCATTTCCAATAAGCCTTTCTTGCGGTTTATGGTCAGATCAATGCAAATATCGACCCTTGTCTTTACGCAGCAAACACAGAGTTGTAAATGAGAAAGAAGTTAATGTGCCTTCTAAAAATCTAAACAATTAAGACAGTAATATTTATTCGTTTTAAATATAATTTATATGCTTGATTTATCCCTTTTCATAAAAATGGTCTAAAGGCTGAAATGCTGTTGTATAAGATTTTTGTTTTTGTGAAAACCTGTATCTGAACTGTAAATCATGTCATTTTATGGCTTAATACTGTATGTTACCATAGACGTTGTCCAACCCCACTCATACTGTGTTCATTTTACTTGTGCAGCTCTTAAAAAGGTTCATAAATTGCCTTAATTTTTTATTTTTTTTTTTAATTCTGCAGATACCCTGTAAATAGTGAAATAAAATTCCTTCCTTCATATTTGTTGATATTTGTGTATTGAAAATATTTTTGATAGACATTTAGACTCCTATCTGATTTTCTACATTTAAAAAAAAAAAAAAAAAAAAAAAAAAAAAAGGTCTTTTTTTTTTTTATTTTTTTTTTTTTTACTTGGGCTAGTTAAATTAATTTTCGGGCTACCAAAATCTGAAGCGTACCTGCCCGAAGGGCTACCAGGGATTTGGAAATTTTGCGAGCCCTGATTACATGTTGTAAAAAGGGGCATAATATGTCACCTTTAACACTTTGAGCAAAGCTATCTTATGCTGACGTTAAATATAATTAACAAATGGGATTCCTTCACTACTTTGCATCAGCAATAATTTCAGCAATAATTTTCACGTGTATAAACTTAAGAATACAGTGAGCTCAGAAGAGCTCTACACACAGCCGCTAGATGACGCCTCTAAATCAAGAATTATCCGCATGTAATAATAACAGTCATTATGAACGCAGCATTTGCAGTTTTAGTACATTTAAGTAGAGACTTTATTCCAGCATTACTTATAAACAAGTAAAACATTTGTACTGTTTTAAGCCATTAAATCCTGGTCTTAAAAATAATGCAATTTTGCAATTTCAGTCTATAAATAGTCCATAATGTTGCTTTATCATTCATAGACAAGCAAAATTTCCAAAATATTAAAGTTTTACAGCGTTTTGTAACTTATAATGTTATGCCAGTTGCAGTTTTCCACTTAAGAGGCAGTCATCCTGAATGAGGGTGGAAAATACAGAAATCCGTATTTATACAGAAAAATCACATCCCTGGTTATAGGTTATAGTTTAAAGTTAAAGATATTAATATTAATAAGGTGAGTCTGAGAGAGTCTTGTGTTTATTTGTCTAATTATCGACATTGATATGAACAATTTTATTTTGATAATTTTTTTGACCATACAGTCAGGTCCATAAATATTGGGACATCGACACAATTCTAACATTTTTGGCTCTATACACCACCACAATGGATTTCAAATGAAACGAACAAGATGTGCTTTAACTGCAGACTGTCAGCTTTAATTTGAGGGTATTTACATCCAAATCAGGTGAACGGTGTAGGAATTACAACAGTTTGCATATGTGCCTCCCACTTGTTAAGGGACCAAAAGTAATGGGACAATTGGCTTCTCAGCTGTTCCATGGCCAGGTGTGTGTTATTCCCTCATTATCCCAATTACAGTGAGCAGATAAAAGGTCCAGAGTTCATTTCAAGTGTGCTATTTGCATTTGGAATCTGTTGCTGTCAACTGTCAAGATAAGATCCAAAGAGCTGTCACTATCAGTGAAGCAAGCCATCATTAGGCTGAAAAAAACAAAACAAACCCATCAGAGAGATAGCAAAAACATTAAGCGTGGCCAAAACAACTGTTTGGAACATTCTTAAAAAGAAGGAACGCACCGGTGAGCTCAGCAACACCAAAAGACCCGGAAGACCACGGAAAACAACTGTGGTGGATGACCGAAGAATTCTTTTCCTGGTGAAGAAAACACCCTTCACAACAGTTGGCCAGATCAAGAACACTCTCCAGGAGGCAGGTGTATGTGTGTCAAAGTCAACAATCAAGAGAAGACTTCACCAGAGTGAATACAGAGGGTTCACCACAAGATGTAAACCATTGTAAACCCAATTTGCCAAACGACATCTAAAAAAGCCTTCACAGTTCTGGAACAACATCCTACGGACAGATGAGACCAAGATCAACTTGTACCAGAATGATGGGAAGAGAAGAGTATCGAGAAGGAAAGGAACTGCTCATGATCCTAAGCATACCACCTCATCAGTGAAGCATGGTGGTGGTAGTGTCATGGCGTGGGCATGTATGGCTGCCAGTGGAACTGGTTCTCTTGTATTTATTGATGATGTGACTGCTGACAAAAGCAGCAGGATGAATTCTGAAGTGTTTCGGGCAATATTATCTGCTCATATTCAGCCAAATGCTTCAGAACTCATTGGACGGCGCTTCACAGTGCAGATGGACAATGACCCAAAGCATACTGCAAAAGCAACCAAAGAGTTTTTGAAGGGAAAGAAGTGGACTGTTATGCAATGGCCAAGTCAATCACCTGACCTGAATCCGATTGAGCATGCACTTCACTTGCTGAAGACAAAAGTGAAGGGAAAATGCCCCAAGAACAAGCAGGAACTGAAGACGGTTGCAGTAGAGGCCTGGCAGAGCATCACCAGGGATGAAACCCAGCGTCTGGTGATGTCTATGCGTTCCAGACTTCAGGAACGTAATTGACTGCAAAGGATTTGCAACCAAGTATTAAAAAGTGAAAGTTTGATTTATGATTATTATTCTGTCCCATTACTTTTGGTCCCTTAACAAGTGGGAGGCACATATGCAAACTGTTGTAATTCCTACACCGTTCACCTGATTTGGATGTAAATACCCTCAAATTAAAGCTGACAGTCTGCAGTTAAAGCACATCTTGTTCGTTTCATTTGAAATCCGTTGTGGTGGTGTATAGAGCCAAAAATGTTAGAATTGTGTCGATGTCCCAATATTTATGGACCTGACTGTATCTCTCAGCCCTACTTTTTTATGTTTTCTCCTTCCCTTTAAAAGTTAAGTCTTTTGCCATTCTGACTATACACAATGACTTGGTTGTCTTTTTTTCCCAGCCCTATTAGAACAAACCCATTTATAGGACTTATGACTCACCAACTAAAAACCCCAGCCAGCAAGTTTTCACAACTCTATTTAATAATATAAAGCCGTGCTTAAAAAGGAAGTTACAGTCAGACTGTCTGTGAACTCTGACCTGATAATCTCATCCTCTGCCAAAACATGCTCAATGGGCTGTTGTGGGGAAGCAAGCAGGAAGTCCAGGAACCTGACAGCCCCACAACAAAACAGCACCACAGGCTCAGAGTCAGTAGCTGACAGCACTCTGAGAACATCAGCTGAAACCTGAAAAAAAAGGTCAGAAAAAAATATCTTAGATACTAAAGTTCAATTTTTACACTTGGTATTAACATCAGTTTCAGACAATTCATTTCAAATGGTATAATTGGAGTCTAAAATGTTTTTGAAATAGTCCACTTCAACATTTGGAGGTGATCGAAAATACAAGTAGCCACATTGATTTTGCAGTGTAAATGTCAATCATTTGCCTGATCAAAACAGTTCTTATCTAGAGAAATCAGATAACAGGGTCTAAGGCACACTTCAACAGTCAAATTAAACGACTCAACTGGAAGTAACTAAATTTGGTTGATCTCACAAACCGATCGAAATTTGAGGTGGTAAAATGTGTGTAATTATCAGGTCTCAAGTAACAAAAAGAATAGCCATTTTCTGTGAATTTTCTAAAGAAATATGTGAAGGAACATTGGCTAAAGGGTTTAATACAACACAAACCTTATTCAGCACTTAAGAATGAGTCACCACGAAAACTATGACAAAAATGTGCATGACACATTGACGTTACATTACAGAATGGCTCTTTTGGTATTAAAAACCTAAAAACATCATAACCTTTAGATTTTCCCAACAAAAATGTCCCAATTCCTAGGAAGTAGGGGAACATATTTTTTTAAGGTTCTTAAGCTGTTCACACAATCAAAAATAAGTAAATAAATTACTAAGTGATTAATGCATGACAGTTCTTACAGCCTCTTCAATATTAAACAATATTATTCATTTGACTGTATTAACACAAACAGATGAGAACAAAACTTCAAATGAATTAACCTAGATGATGACAATATGGTCGTCTGCAGAGCCATACTGAACTAGATTCATAACTGACCAATTTTGCAACATTGACTCTGTTATCGAATTGAAACACTGAAATGATTAGAGCTGAATGACACCTTTGTCTTCTATAGAGCTGGTCACAGCTGAATTGAACTTGTTCCATAATGGATGAACTTTACACAATTATTGATCGTAACCAATAAGATCAATAAGGTGGTTGAGGAGAGACCTCCATCTTTGGTTGTAAAGCACTTTGGGTGTACAGCAATACACAATAAAGTGCTATATAAATGCCTCATTCATTCATTCAATAATGAAATGACTTGAGCTGATTAATGACACTGTCGTCATCTTTTTTGTCCTGCTAGAATTTGCAACATTGATTTTGCAACTTTCATGTTTATTACTGTGAAGATGCTTTATAAGAATTTGTATTGTATAAAGCGCAAAATAAAGTAACTTTAATTATTTACTCACCCCAGGCTGTTTACACACTGCAAGGCTTAATGCACAGATCCGATCTTTTGACCATATGAAATTTTTTGTACTGCCTATTTATATTACACTTAAGACACGACTTGAATACAATATCAAAAATCAGATTTTTGTGCCAGTGTATAAGCAGCCCTTTTGTTGTTTTAAAACCAAATTCTGGGTTGTTTGTTAACTAACTTTATGGTGCCTTCAGAACACATGGAATATACAGCATGGGTAACATGGGAGTATTTTATAATACTTTAAGCTTGAAGGTGGTCACTGGTCACATTTAGTGTCATTAAATAAACTAGCACAAGCAGGACAACACACTATGTTTGGATTCTTCAATCTGAATGATTTCATTCGGACTGAAACAAAAGGTGTCCATGTAAACGTAGCCGATCATGCACAGAACAAGCTCCATGACTCAGGTAATCCTAAAATTTTCCTTCCACTCGTCTTCTGTAAAGAGGCGCAGGACAGCTATTGTCCCACCAATCCTTTCTTTGGATTTCTCATCCACAGATAACGTGTTTTGCATGTGGGAAGGGGCATTCTTACCGCTTGCTAAATAGAAGCAGAAGGATGACTACTATGCGCGTCCTGAAATATGAGTGCATATCAAAAGATTAAATCTGATTTGAAGCTTGTGAGATAAACACACACATATTCCTGATCACTTCATTTACAATTCATATAAACACTATGTTTGGATTCAACAAAAGGTGTCAATGCAAACCCAATTACTGTCTACTTCAGATAAGATGGATCAGGTGAACGTAAAGTACTCTCTCTATATCTTAAGAACGTGCAGGAGCTCTAGAGTCAGTCAGACTTGTGACAACAGTTGTGCCAGTGTAGACACGTTGCATCACACCAGCTTGATAGTTCCAAAGCCTGTCAAACAATGTTTATAGCAAGTTTTGTTAAACCACAGAACTCAATCTAAGCTAGGCTAAATTGTTTGGTCTTGTCAACTAAATTACTATTGTCAATTTTATAACTATTAACAATTTCTTTAAGTTTATTCAACCTACTTTGTGAGATATGCCTCAGATTACATGGACAGAACTAGGACACGTGTTATCGCTGTGTCTCATAATACAGGGTGTCCGCGGTCCTTAAAAAGTCTTAATGTCTTAAATTCAGATTCGATAGGTCTTAAATATTTTTGGTCACATTACCGCTAAAATATCTTCAGTCTGACCGACCTGTTTACAATAATTGGATAGACCGATCCGATACGAGCGCAGTTTTTTTAAATCAATGTAGAATTTCTATACTTCTGTGTTCCTCTTTTGTGTTAAACACAATCTACCAGACAACTTCATTTTAATGAAAAATAACATGAAAAAAATATATAGGGGCTGTTTACACCTGGTCACCATGCGTTTTGTAATATAAATCCGATCGCTTAAACCACTTCAGGAGGTGGTCTGTGCCGCATTCCAGACGAAACTGGACAAAAATGCATCTGATGACACCACATATGTAAATTTTACTCCTCCCAAAACGTAAAAAATAATAAACGTGTGAGTGCGTGTTATAGGCTATATGACATTATAGTCTATATGACATTATAGTCAGATATGACTGCGCTAATGCAACACGCATCGCCGCGGACAAGTAACGTAGCTGTATCTCTTCAGCAAGCAGACGCGCAAACTGCCGTGAATGAAACTGAAAGTAAGACGCAGACGCTCAACACACAATCATCTTCATTACCAGTAGTAAGACAAACTTATCTTTCCAGTGCTGATGCTGCGCGCTCTCCTCTTGCGATCTCTGATCTTGAAATGAGCTGATAATTAATAAAATGCAGCGCTTATCTTTTGATTTCGTTGACGTGAACTTCGTTAAATTTAAATATAGCGCGGGAATTGAAGATCGGATTTATATCTGTTTTGCGACTATGTGGCCAAGTGTAAATGGAAACGTTTTAACAAATCAGATAGATATCCGATCAGCGAAAACGCATGAAATGACCAGGTGTAAATGGGTCCATTCGTAATCTATGACAAAAAATATTATTATAAACTAGGTTAGTGGATAATTTAGCGGCAAAACTTATTCCAGAAAAATCATGAGTGCACAATTTTATAAAATCTAAACATTTAGTGAAATAACATTTTTTAGTGGGGAACAAATAAAAGTGAAAATGTGAAGGACTAAATCTGGTAAAATATTACACATTGCTCTTTGTATTGTTGTAAAATACATTAATGAAAACAAGTAAACGTATTTATTTATTTATTTATAAATATAAACTACAAAATTAAAAGACATTTCTCAGCACAGTAATGAAGGCAGCAACATATGATGCCTATCTATCATGCTGTCTCCATTACTATGCTATACATTAGATTATTAATAGCCTTGATAGGACAGAACAAGAAACGCTATAAATAATCTTTCATTGCGCAAAAGCATTATAATACGAAAAGCTCCAATACAGAGCGGCACAATGCGCTCTCCGTGCGCAGAATGATGCGCTTGAAGCAGCACTGAGTCACAGCGTGCAGCTCCGCATAAAGAAGTTCAAAGCACAAAGGAAAGAGATATTGATGCGTAGTTTATTAAGTCTGTGCAATAGTTTGAGCTTTTTCCCGGATTGGCTAATCGGGAGCACAGGGAGGATTCCCGGTGGGCCGGTCTGTTTTTGGTCGGCGAGGGTCGGTGTTATCATGCCACTGGTTGAACTATGCCGTTCCTAGGATGCCTGCACTCATAGCAGCCACACTCTTTTTATTAGGGCTGCAACTAATCAATAAAATCGATTATTATCGATAATGAAAATCATTGACAACGATTCTCATTATCAATTAGTCGGGTCTGCCCACAGTGCACGTCCAACTTCAGCCGGTCGCGTCAAATTAACGTTACAGCACTGAATAACGCATTTCTATGGCCAAAATACATCTAAAAATAGTGGAGGAAACAGAATGAGATGCTGCGGGAGAAGTACGTGATTCAAGCTGCACAAAACATGAGAATTCTTTATTTTAAGCGTTAAGTTAATGCATTAGCGTAATGGCTTGCCCTGTCAGGCGCTCTGACCGATGCGTGTGCGTCCTCAGGCCAAAAACGTTCAGTTTACGGTCTTATCCTTATCTGTAAATGTCACAAATTCAAAGTTCCATCCTGACAGTCTGCGTTATGTTTAAATCTTTACTGAATGAGCGTCGGCGCAGCTGGCGCGTTAACGCGCGTCAGAGAGGGATTAATATTCAGCGCAAAAACATTCATTGTGCTGAAATATCTGTTGTTGAACGTTAAATTAAGGTTTAGAAGTCAACATGTAGTGCACGTATTTTATGAGAGTCGGAACTGTAAAGGGATAACCGCGTATTGTCTGAATATAAATATCAGATGCTTCATAACCGCCTTTTACAGGATAAAGAAATTACAGTAAACGTGACTGTGATCAAAAAATTGGTTAACACTGAGTTTGTGTTTTTATTCCTCTTTATTATTATCTTAATTTTTGATGAAGAGATTTAAACTATAGGCCTAAATACAGTGCTTAAATTTATTAAAAACTCATTTAAAGTTTATAACAAATAATGTAAGGTTTGTGCCACTGCTGCTCTAAACTAACAGTATTGGTGTTTACTAAAATCATTTTTTAGCTATCTGTATTGGTTAGTCCTCCAATATGCATAAGCTCTTTAGTAACAGTAGGCTATTTCTAATGATATAATTATTTCTGTTATCTATGAAAGAATGAAATATCTATGAAAGATTTTTTCAGATACCCAATTACAGTCAAAAAGTATCTAAACAATGCCAGCAAGAATGCATGCTGTTATGAAAGGCAGGAGGCTATTTTTTATTATGTGCATAACTATTTAGTTGTTTCAGTTTGTTATTTGCCCAATAAATGACAATAACATTTTTAGATTTAAATAATTCTTTGACAGATTCCTAAAATATTTGTGTTTTCTCTTTATTATGACAGGTGGTCTAATAAATTAAACACTGTATGTTTTCATAGCATTCAGTTGGCACGTTTGTTTGAAGGACATTGGGCAGAATGCGGAAGTGTTTTTGTCAATAAAAAAAAAAGAAGAAAATGTAGCTTTTTTAATCTGATTAATCGAAAAAAATAATTGACCAACTAATCGATTATCAAAATAATCGTTAGTTGCCGCCCTACTTTTTATTTATTATTTTCTCGCAGCCCATATTATTATTTTCACCAAACCATATCAGTAACAAATTCTCAATTGATAACTAATCATTCTTTTTGCGCAAATCATCGATTTGTGAACGTAGCTGTTTGTGGAAGGCTTTAAAACCAAGCAGAATCCTCTGCTGCACTGTAACCGATTTGTCATTTGAACAGTATTTTTACTGTAATATGTACAGTAAGATACTGTAAAATGTATATACAATATTTTACTGTAAACTGCAAAGGATTATGGGAAAATATATGGTCACTACAGTAAACTACTGTAAATTTACAGTAGTAAACTTGCCTGCGAAAAACTGACCAATGGCAAGGGAGATTTATTTTGTTTGCTGTTTGGTGGAAGCAGCGGTAAAAGGACAAAAGAGACACGGTTCACTGTTAACTGGACAAAAAGGTTAGTATATTATATCTGTTTTATGCAAAACTGAGATATTTTAAGATGTTTTAACTTGTTAACAGCAAACTAACATTATTCATTGTGTCGTTTTTCATGTCATGGAGTTGGGGCCTTTTTTTCTGACTGACGGCCGGATTAACGCCGCCATAACGGTGATAACATCGACTGGTGAGTAAATTAAGGTCACCTATATTAGTCGGAATAAACCTTAGTTAAACCGAGAAACACGTTTGTAGGTTCTGCTGCTCTTTAATGCAAGTTAGTTAATATGGCGAGTCCTTACTTAACCTTAACAACGAACTAACATGAAATAACGTTACTGAGGTAAAGTGCCTAGGCAACACCACTGTTTCAGTGGAGATTTCAAACAGTATTTTCAAGTACTTCTTTTGTTTGTTCTTTTCAAGTTTCTAGTGTAGATGTCGTCTGCAACGTCGGAGGTGTATTTTGGAGCCTCTTCTTATGAATGCCATCGATGATAACATCAACTGGTAAGTTAATAATGTCAGTTAGCCGAAGTTAACGAACACAGAGAAGCATTATATCTTCTGTACACTGCCTCTATCTCAAGTGTAATTCTCTTCAAATGCTATTTAAGTTATAAACGTGTGTACCAATGTTGTAACTTTAGAGACGGTCCCTATTCAGTGAGAGACGTAAAATAAAACTGCGAGCTAACATGACATACTGAGGAAAACTGAGTTAAGAAATACCACTGTAAAGTGCATCTTTTGTATTTTATTTTCAAGTTTCTGGTCTTGTGGTCATGTTGTCTGCATCGGAGGAGTATTGGAGTCTTTTCCTGTGATTGCCGTCGCAACAACAGGCGAGCTTTCATCAACTTAAAGCTGCAGTCTGTAACTTTTACCTTTGTCGCCCTCTATGTTTGAAAACCTGGAATTGCAGTTTCTTGCGTAATTATCTTCAGTGCGCGGGTTGTGATCCAGTGTTCCGGCACAGCTCCAGCGCGGATGAATCTAATGTTTTGAGGTGAATGTGTAGCTGTCAGTCACTGCACCGGTCATTTTTAACCAAAAATAGTTACGGACTGCAGCTTTAACTAATGTTACTAAAGTAGCCAAATTAGCCACGGGCTGCTGTTCTCCACTAACTCGCAGAATGAGTTTACTTTTGAAAGAGAGGAACGGGCTAGCAATATATTAATATAGTAAGTTTTGCTTCTAAATATTAAAAATGTGGTAACAACACTTTACAATAAGGTTCATTAGTTAACATAAACGTTAGTTAAAAACATTAATGAACAATACTTCTACAGGATTTATTAATATTAGTTAATGTTAATTTCAGCATTTACTAATGCATTATTAAAATCACAAGTTGTGTTTGTTAACATTAGTTAATTCACTGTGAACTAACACGAATAAACAACAATTGTATTTTCATTAACTAACATTAACAAAGATTAATAAATAGTGTAATAAATGCATTGTTCATTGTTTGTTCATGTTAGTTAATACATTAAAATGTTAACAAATGACACCTTATTGTAAAGTGTTACCAAAAATGTTTATTTTATTAAAAATGTTTGTATTACTGGACGGTAGTTTTTTTCTGATCATAAACTATAGTAACACTAAAAGGGTGTTGTGACTCTGTCTGTTACAGGAGATTTCTCCAAGCAAAAACAGGATCCTGATCATGAGGGCAGAATCATCATACAGCCAGCTGTCCATTTTACAGAAATGCAGAATTAGGTAACCCAAAATACATTTTGTTTTACATTGCATTTACATTCATGCATTTGCCAGATGCTTTTATGCAAAGCAAGATATATAGTATTTAAAGTAGGGGAGCACGGGGCACAACCTAACACTGTTTGACTTTCTTAGTTTGTGTAAATCCACGTGGGGTTCAGAGTATAATTTTTTTATACACTTTAATTACACACTTGTCTAGTACAAATATGTTGCGTTGTTTCATAATATATGTATATATGTTTTGTTATTTATCTCAAAAGAATGAAACAACAATAACATTAACACTTTAATATGTCTTGCAATATCCGTGCGTGGAAAGGTTCTGCGCGATCCTCTTGTTTAATATTCTCGGGGTCTGAACTGATTTAATATTGACGAACTTGCTGTTTTGGCAAAGGGTGGGGCAGTACTGAAACACCGTCTAAGCTGTTCGCCAATCACAATGCACTGGGACAGCTAACCAATCACAACACATTTCATTTTTCGGAAGGCGGGGCTTCATCAAACCCGGAACTAATCGAGCCGTTTGTGCCAGGCTGGGGAGAAAGGTATTGTAATAATGTAAATTATGCAAAAAGTAATGCGATTTTCGAACCACCAAGCATGAGAGCATGTTTTAGTACACCCCCAAAACAAAATCAAGACTTTGTAAAAGAGCATAATAGGACCCCTTTAACAATAACACAATAGTATACGCACAATATCGGATTTGGATCGGTCTCTTCTGACCGATACCCGAGCCGCAGAAAATGACCGTATCGGAGCCGATACCGGTACTGAGTATCGGATCGATGCATCCCTAGTAAAAATTGAAAATGTTTAGTTTATTCATAATAGGATGTCGTTAAGTAGCATACCATGACAAGTGAGCTATTTTGCTGAATATTCTCATGACACAAAAAATAAAAGCAAAACATTCAAAACGCCTACAGAGTGCGTTCTTTCACTGCATGAATCTATTAAAATTATTAAAATAATCTGGTCCATTAAAATTATTAAAAAATTAAAATGTATGCATTTATACCACTTATACTAGGTAATCAATTTCACACAAAGAGTGACGCTTTTTTCTCCAAAACTACCATAATTACTAAATATTATATTGATTTTTTTTTTTTTTTTACAACAGTTCAATAAACTAGAAGTTAATTAAGAGACGTTTTAGACAGGATATTTCCTGTTTTTGCGCTATTTTGACAACAAAAATAATTCCAAACACAGCCACAGCACTGTTTTGCGTCTCTGAGCAACATGGTGTTTCGTTCCTGAATGAATCAATCGTTTAAATGATTCAGTTCAATCGCAATGACTCAAGTTATTAACAGTGAATTTCTGCCACCTACTGGCGGGTTTAATTTCACATTTAAAGTATCTTTTTATCATTTAAATGATTTCAAATATCAGTATTCAACATTTTATGTTTAATATATCAAAACATTTATTAATCTGTAAAAATAGGCCTTTGTAAAGGTAAATAACAATATGCAAATTTAAATATGTAAAAGCTGATAGAACACTGATGAAAATATTGCTTCAGAATAAATTGTTTACACCACCAAAAATCTCGGGGATGCTGTGCTTTTGTGGGGATATTTTGTATGGAATATTGTCTGCTGATATGAAAAGTTCACTGTATGTCGTAGTAATAAATATAATTTATTACAGCAATAATATTTTGTTTTCTTTTTACGTTAAACATTAAATATTACGTATATGTTTGTAATATAATGTGTTTTCAATTACAGGTTTAGGTCTTAAATTTCAAACAAGGTGGTATTAAAAAGGTCTTAAGTCTTAAATTTAACTTGTTCATGTCTGTAGAAACCCTGTAATAAATGTTCTGTTTGTAGGTTTATACAACAAGCATCTGCTGATTGACAAGTAACCAGTTCAGGTGCAGCAACCATCCACCAAATTCAAACCTTATGAAATTTAACTTTACTTACTGTTGCTTTAAAAGCCTTTTCCAGGTTGACATCATCATCTTTCCAAACTCTGACGACCTACAACACAAAAATCATGCCTAAATCAAGTTCTTAACATATAAAATTTAATCAGTCTTATGGGGAACATTCTGTCTGTCTTCTTACCTTGTCATCTGTAACGACCACATATTCCTGGGTCTGCGTGTTAAACACAGCGGGGCAAGAGATTATCTGTCCCTGTTTCACTGACCAACTGCCCGTAGCCTTCTGATCAGACACCTAACGTCATCAGAAAAACTGTTAAACAGTAGCTTATTACTAATAACTACCAAATTTCGTACGAAATAACATGTACAAAATGGATTAAGAGCATATGATGCTGCTGAAGAAATTCCTGGAGTGTGTTTTTGTTAGCACTTTGGTTTAACGTTACACGCTGTAGCACCGCGTGCGACAGTTTCTCATTACGCAGACAGTATTTATATCTAACTCCTTTTACCTTATAAACAGTAATAGATCTCGAAGAGTCAGTGACGAGGACATTGTCGATATCTCTACCCTGTTCAACTCCCAGAATCCCTATATTAGAGGAATTTTGAACTGGTCCAATTCCACACAACGTGTATCCTTCATACAGCGCTGCCATGTTTTCTTCTTCGTTTTCTTCTTCTTCTTCTTCTAGTGTTTTATTGCGGTTTGGCAAGCCATCGAAAAAAGGTGCATTACCGCCACCTACTGATCTGGAGTGCGGAGAGCCCATAGATTTGGAATAAGGAAAAATGCTGTCTATTTTTCCTGTGTTTTTCAGGTATTTAAATAAAATTTCATACACTCTTGATTGCCTTGATTCATTTCCTAACAATACTTTTAAAGAAATATTATCAACTCCTTCCTAATTCTTGAATTAATTGAAATCTTTCCCTTTCATATGCAGAACACTCAAAACGAATATGCTTCACTGTTTCTAATTCTCCACATTTGTCACACTTTCCCGATTCATGCTTCCCTATTTTATGAAGGTTATAGTTTAATGCTGTATGTCCAATTCTTAATCTCGAAATTATGACATCTTTCTTCCTACTTCCAAATCTTTTCCTCTACTTACCAACGCACTCCTGAATCTGGAAAAGATGTCTTCCTTTTGATCCACTATTCCATAAATTTTGCCATTTCTTACTTACTTCAATTAATATCACTCTCTTGAATTCAGCTTTACTTAAAGCTAAATTAATTTCTATTTGTGGATGATTTAATGCTTTCTTTCCTAGCAAGTCTATGTCCTCATTTCCATCCACACCCACGTGTAGGCACCCAGAGGAATTTACCACTATCCTTAACTGCCTTATTCTGAACAGACATTGTAAAACTTCAAATACTAAATCTTGCCGAGCTTCAGATTTACCACTTAGTAGGCTAGTGAGTGCAGCCATTGAGTCACTACATACAGTGGGTACGGAAAGTATTCAGACCCCCTTCACTTTTTTCAATTTTGTTATGTTGCAGCCTGATACTACAATTGTTTAAATTATTTTTTTTCTCATTAATCTACACTCTGTACCTCATAATGATGAAGTGAAAACAGAATTTTACAAATGTCTGTAAATTTATTAAAAAGAAAAAACTGAAATATCACATTTACATAAGTATTCAGACCCTTTGCAACAACACTTGAAATTTCGCTCAGGTGCCTCCCATGTCTCTTGATCATTGCAGAGATGTTTCTACACCTTGATTGGAGTCCGCCTGTGGTAAATTAAATTGATTGGACATGATTTGGAAAGGCACACACCTCTCTGTAAAAGGCCTCACAGCTGATAATGCATATCAGAGCGAAAACCAAGCCACGAGGTCAAAGGAACTGCCTGCAGAGCTCAGACACAGGATTGTATTGAGGCACAGATCTGAGGAAGGCTACAAAAAAAATTCTGCTGCACTGAAGGTTCCCAAGAGCACAGTGGCTTCCATAATTCTCAAATGGAAGAAGTTTGGCACAACCAGGACTCTTCCAAGAGCTGGTCCCCAGTCAAACTGAGCAATTGATGGAGAAGGGGCTTGTCTAGGCTGGTGACCAAGAACCTGGTGGTCACTCTTGTTGAGCTCCATGATCATATATGGGGATGGGAGAAACCTACAGAAGGACAAACATCACTGCAACACTCCACCGATCTGGGCTTTATGGCAGTGTGGCCAAACTCAATCCTCTCCTCAGTGAAGACACATGAAAACACACTTGGAATTTGAAATAAAGCACCTAAAGGACCCTCAGACTCTGAGAAACAAGATTACCTGGTCTGATGAACCTCAATTCTAAGCATCATGTTTGAAGGAAACCGACTCTTCTCATCACCTGCAGAGTACCATCCCAAAAGTAAAGTGTGGTGGTAGCAGCCTCATGCTGTTGGGCTGTTTTTCAGCGGCAGGGACTGAGGAACTCATCAGAGTAGAAGAAAAGCTCAATGCACCAAAATATTGAGATTGCCCTGGACTGGGTTTTCATTAAGGCTTTCAAAACCTCAGACTGGGCCGAAGGTTCACCTTCTTACATGACAATGACCCTAAGCACACAGCCAAGGCAACACAGGAGTGGCTTAGGGACAACTCTGTGAATGTCCTAGAGTGACCCAGCCAGAGCCCTGACTTGAACCCTATCGAACATCTCTGGAGAGACCTGAAAAAGGCTGTCAACAGACGGTTCCCATCCAACCTGACCGAGCTTGAGAGGATTTGCAAAGAAGAATGGCAGAAATTCCCCCAATCCAGTTGTGCAAAGCTTGTTGCGTCATACCCAAAAAGACTCGAGGCTGTAATTGCTGCCAAAGGTGCTTCAACTAAGTACTGAGTAAAGGGTCTGAATACTTATGTAAATGTGATATTTCAGTTTTTTCTTTTTAATAAATTTACAAACATTTCTAAAATTCTGTTTTCACTTTGTCATTATAAAGGACAGAGTGTAGAGTAATGAGAAAAAAAAAAGAATTTAAACAATTGTAGTATCAGACTGCAACATAACAAAACTGAAAAAAGTGAAGGGGGTCTGAATACTTTCCGTACCCACTGTATCACAGTTCTTGCTGGCTGAACTTCTTCGATCCACTGAAGAGCTAGTATGATAGCTAATAATTCAGTAGTAAAAACTGACACATGATCAGATAATCTTTTAGGAATTTTTATTTTAAATGTAGGAATATATACTGCTGCTGCTATTCTTCCAGACTCTGGCTCCTTAGACCCATCTGTAAATACCTGTAACACAGAATAATACTCTTGCATTATATATTGTTTAACTACTAATTCTATTGGCATTTTCATTTCCGGTTTTCTTATTACTTCATTAATTTGTAAATCTATTTGTGGCATAGGGAATGACCAAGGGGGAATTGCTGGAATAGCAACAAAAAGGGCAATTTCATGATCTTTCAACTCCAAGCTGTTCAAAGCTTGCTATTTCTTTGTATTCATACTCCCAACAATCTTTCAGAAGTAGTCTAACCGGATGGTTTTCCAGATGTCCCTTTACACCAGACCATGCAGTACCTTAATCTCAACTGAAATTTACGCTGATCTAGAGGCAATTCTCCTATTTCAACTTGTCATGAAGCCACCAGAGAAGATCTAAATGCACCACAGCAAATGCGCAAAGCTTGATTTTGTATTACCTCTATCTTTTTAAGTAAGGTTTTGCTCGCAGAACTATAAACCACACTACCATAATCTATGTTTGATCTAATCACAGCACAATAAATTATTTTCAATGACTGACAGCTTGCCCCCCACTCAGCTCCTGACAAGCACCTTAAGACATTTATTCCTTTTTTTGCATTTTTCTATCAATTTCTGAATATGCATTCTAAAATTTATTTTAGAGTCCATCCACATACCCAAAAATCTTGTTACATTTACTCGTTCCAGCTTATGACCATACATTTTGACATTTAAGACTGGATTATTTTTCTTTTTTGAAAAGCATATTACTTATTACTTTATTACTTAGAAAACCTAAAACCCCAAATATTCGCCCAATACTCCTCCTCATTCCCTGCATTTTGCATTTTACTTTCTACAAATAAAACATTGCGTCCCCTTTTCCATAGTGCTCCGTCATCCGCATACAATGATCTTCCTATACCAGTACGTTATGAAAGATGTCATTTATCATTAAATTAAAAAGAATTGGACTGCTCACACTCCCCTGGGGAGTTCCATTCTCAATTGGGAGAATCTGAGAAAATGTAGTCCCTACTCTTACTTGAATCTTTCTTCCAAACAAGAAACTCAGAATCCAATAGTATATTTTTCCGTCAATTCTTAAGCTTTCTAATTTCATTAAAAGCCCCTCTTTCCACAACATATCGTAAGCTTTTTCTACATCAAAAAAGACTCCCACCAGCACCTCTTTATTACTTTGAGCCTTTTGAATTTCAGCTTCCAAACACAAGATTGAATCCATCGTATTCATCCCTTTTCTAAATCCACTTTGAAATGCTGAAAAAATGTTTCTACTTTCAATCACATAAGTCAGCTTGTTCATAACCAGTAGCCGGTAAATCGACACCTAGTGTCGACACACGTCTCGAGTTTTTGACATGCAGGGGTGTCCAAACTTTTCCTAAAGGGGGCCGGATTCGACAATGTGGACACACTGGGGGGCTGGATGCTTCTCTCTCTCTCTCTCTCTCTCTCCCTCTCTCTCTATATACAGTGGGTATGGAAAGTATTCAGACCCCCTTAAATTTTTCACTCTTTGTTATATTGCAGCCATTTGCTAAAATCATTTAAGTTCATTTTTTTTCCCTCAATGTACACACAGCACCCCATATTGACAGAAAAACACAGAATTGTTGACATTTTTGCAGATTTATTAAAAAAGAAAAACTGAAATATCACATGGTCCTAAGTATTCAGACCCTCTGCTGTGACGCTCATATATTTAACTCAGGTGCTGTCCATTTCTTCTGATCATCCTTGAGATGGTTCTACACCTTCATTTGAGTCCAGCTGTGTTTGATTATACTGATTGGACTTGATTAGGAAAGCCACACACCTGTCTATATAAGACTTTACAGCTCACAGTGCATGTCAGAGCAAATGAGAATCATGAGGTCAAAGGAACTGCCTGAAGAGCTCAGAGACAGAATTGTGGCAAGGCACAGATCTGACCAAGGTTACAAAAAAATTTCTGCTGCACTTAAGGTTCCTAAAAGCACAGTGGCCTCCATAAATGGAAGACGTTTGGGACGACCAGAACCCTTCCTAGAGCTGGCCGTCCGGCCAAACTGAGCTATCGGGGGAGAAGAGCCTTGGTGAGAGAGGTAAAGAAGAACCTAAAGATCACTGTGGCTGAGCTCCAGAGATGCAGTCGGGAGATGGGAGAAAGTTGTAGAAAGTCAACCATCACTGCAGCCCTCCACCAGTTGGGGCTTTATGCCAGAGTGGCCCGACGGAAGCCTCTCCTCAGTGCAAGACACATGAAAGCCCGCATGAAGGACTCCAAGATGGTGAGAAATAAGATTCTCTAGTCTGATGAGACCAAGATAGAACTTTTTGGCCTTAATTCTAAGCGGTATGTGTGGAGAAAACCAGGCACTGCTCATCACCTGTCCAATACAGTCCCAACAGTGAAGCATGGTGGCGGCAGCATCATGCTGTGGGGGTGTTTTTCAGCTGCAGGGACAGGACGACTGGTTGCAATCGAGGGAAAGATGAATGCGGCCAAGTACAGGGATATCCTGGACGAAAACCTTTTCCAGAGTGCTCAGGACCTCAGACTGGGCCGAAGGTTTACCTTCCAACAAGACAACGACCCTAAGCACACAGCTAAAATAACGAAGGAGTGGCTTCACAACAACTCCGTGACTGTTCTTGAATGGCCCAGCCAGAGCCCTGACTTAAACCTAATTGAGCATCTCTGGAGAGACCTAAAACTGCCTGTCCACCAGCGTTTACCATCCAACCTGACAGAACTGGAGAGGATCTGCAAGGAGGAATGGCAGAGGATCCCCAAATCCAGGTGTGAAAAACTTGTTGCATCTTTCCCAAAAAGACTCATGGCTGTATTCGATCAAAAGGGTGCTTCTACTAAATACTGAGCAAAGGGTCTGAATACTTAGGACCATGTGATATTTCAGTTTTTCTTTTTTAATAAATCTGCAAAAAATGTCAACAATTCTGTGTTTTTCTGTCAATATGGGGTGCTGTGTGTACATTAATGAGGAAAAAAAATTAACTTAAATGATTTTAACAAATGGCTGCAATATAACAAAGAAATTTAAGGGGGTCTGAATACTTTCCGTACCCACTGTATATACACGTGCATCTCAATTAATTGAATGTTGTGGAAAAGTTCATTTATTTCAGTAATTCAACTCAAATTGTGAAACTCGTGTATTAAATAATTCATTGCACACAGACTGAAGTAGTTTAAGTTTTTGGTTCTTTTAATTGTGGTGATTTTGGCTCACATTTAACAAAAACCCACCAATTCACTATCTCAACAAATTAGAATATGGTGACATGCTAATCAACTCAAAACACATGCAAAGGTTTCCTGAGCCTTCAAAATGGTCTCTCAGTTTGGTTCACTAGGCTACACAATCATGGGGAAGATTGCTGATCTGACAGTTGTCCAGAAGACAATCATTGACACCCTTCACTAGCAGGGTAAGCCACAAACATTCATTGCCAAAGAAGCTGGCTGTTCACAGAGTGCTGTATCCAAGCATGTTAAAACAGAAAGTTGAGTGGAAGGAAAAAGTGTGGAAGAAAAAGATGCACAACCAACCGAGAGAACTGCAGCCTTATGAGGATTGTCAAGCAAAATCGATTCAAGAATTTTTTTATATAAATGGAACAAATGAAGAGCCCAGAGGTGCATTTCATTGTCTACGTCCAATATACCTTCACTCTCCAGGAAATGGAAGAGTTTGTAGTTAAACAGTCAGTCCCTGCCATGTCACCCCAGAGCCTCTCAATTCATTGGTCATAAGTGCTCCTGCCTCTGATGGCACTGCCTCTTCCAGATCACCTGAAAATGTTCACAACACAGAAAGCATCGTTTTCTCCTCCATGATCCATCCTAACCCTAGAACACACTCCACATCTGGCCACGGTGTTTAAGAAGCAATGCATTACAATACTGCTGCAGTTGTTGTTGAAGGCATGGAGGAAGACTATAAGATGGCTGCAGCTATTGATACCCTCATGAATGACAATTCTCCATCTAAACCAAAACATATAAACAAACA